>JACJUY010006835.1:0-16096 GCA_014220935.1 Platorchestia sp. MABIK
GTTCTGTGCTTTTCAAGTGCAGAACAGTGTCTCGAAAAATTCTATGTGTCAAATTTCAGCAAGATGTTGAAAAGACATTCGGAGCAGGAACAAATTTTTATAACATTATGCCTGGGATTGCGGCTAATTTATTAAGCCATTGTATAGAAGGATTGTGTTTTTGACATTTCATGATATTTTTATTCCGTAACCAAAGTTTTACCTTGAATCTCATGTGAAAAACAGAAAGTAAAACACGCATTTTGCACCACCTGCTATGAATGTCATCGAACTAATTTTAACATTTTATCTAGTGTGAATCAACCTATTCAAAAATAGTCTACTGGAAACCCATTCACATCTTCGTTCCTAGAAAATTTCGATTGACTATCACGTGACATGTTCGATACAACGCATTACGCTCCGAGAAGAGAACATTGTTCGGCTTTTAATTCAGAACGACGATCCATATATGTGTGAAAAAAATAATAAAGAATAAAGCAATACATTGAGTATTGGGAATATTTAGTCGTAGTAAAATATACTTTTTTTTGTAGCTTGAAAATCACGTGCAATTAGGAAAAAACTGTTCTACAACAGTTTTTTTACAGTCGTTACAACAGTTACAACAGTTTTACATACAGTTCTACAACAGTTTTTTTACTATGTTTACAGTCGTAGTCAGTCACAGGAATCACATCAAACTCGCCCGCGACATTGTTGGGGGATATTTTCCAAAACTATTTTGCAAAATTACTACGAAGTATTATTACTTTTCGAACTCTGGCCAAGGTGTAATTAATTGAAATCAACATGAATGATCAATAAAAAATAAATGGAAACATAAGTCTTGAGTTGCAAATTGAAAATAAATCCATAAAAAGTACATTACCTAAACAGATTTCACTGGAACTCAGCATGAAAATCCCAAGCGATTGGGAAAAAACTGTTCTACAACTGTTTGACAGTCGTAGTCAGTCACAGGCTTTATTTCTTAAATCTAATCAAACATTAAATCTTAACCTTTATATGAGATGCTGGATTTGAACGTGGTTCAAAATTGTTCCTAATGACAGTCCATACTTTTAAATGACTACTGAGAAAAAAAGAATTCTAAAGAAACTTTGAAATCGCATTCATATGCAATATATATATAGAATTGCCTTGTAAATTTAAAGATTGTTTTCAAAGATTCATATGTTTTCTTGTCTCACATTTCGATGTACATAACGCACTTAACGTCATCCAGTGTTGTTACAGGAATTAAATTCACCGGGCATTCAATAACTTAACCCTAAAATTTTACAGCACCTGATACAGCATTTTGAAAAACAATTTACACTTAGTTGAAAAAAGGTACAACATTAAAGAAAAGGACTTTTAGGAGCATGTGTCACCCACTTGTTTTGTCTCATACAGAACTAAAGCGCGTTGTTGATGATCAAAATAAAAAAGAACAGTAGTAGATTTCTATGACGTTTGTTACTGATGTTTCATGTTCAAAAAATTATCTTGCATACAAAAATTTCATTTTCAAACCTCATTGTCACTTGTATGGAATAACAATGAACGAGAATTACTTCACATTTCAAAATTCGTTGTGTTCTTAAACAAATAATTTTAAAACAAACAATTCATTTACCACAGGTTTTACAGAGGTAGAATGTTTCTTAGGTCTAGTACAATGGTCAAATTTGCGTATAGCTACCTGTGGGCCCGAACAAGTTCAGCGACTTCTAGGGCATCCTACCATCACATTATTCTAAGGTGCACAATAAAATTAGACCTAATTCATTTAACCTAGTTTAGCATTTGACTGATCAATGAGATAATTAACTCGGTATTTGATGCTTCATTTTACAATACAGGTCATATGAACTATAGGTACCAGTACATTCGATAAACGATTTTAGAGCAGACTGAAGATCGGCGATATTACCCATGCATGGCAAATTACATTATTAGGATCAGACATGTAGGAGGCAAGATTTGACTTGGTGATCTTCCACGACCAGTTTTCTGATAGGGTGTGAGACTCAAGATTTCTTTTGAATACCCTGTAAGAATTAATTTCATGGATCTCCTCAGGTATTGAGTTCCAACGAAGAGAATACTGTGTTGCGAACGGGCCTTTGAATAATAAGGAAGCAAGATTTTACTTCTATTTCGGGTTAAATGGTCGTGATGACCAGTTTGCACAATTAATAGTTGTTTTAGGCTATTGCCGTCAGCATTTGTTAATGTTTTGTAAATGAAATTGCAAATGGAGATTTTGTAGAGGTCCGAAAGTTTAAGTATTCGTAAATTTTTGAATGAATCATTTGTGTGAGCATTATATTCTAGGTTCTTTACCACTCTGATGGCTCTTTTTGCAAAGTAATATTTTGTTTGTTTAATTTTTATCAGTTCCGTGCCATGCTTCAATTCCGTAATGCAAGTATGGTGAAATGAGCGTTCGGTAGAGCATTTGTAAAGCTGATTCAGGCAGGAAATTTTTGACTTTATTTAGGATTCCGATGGATTTTGATAATTTAGAACTAAATGAGCGATGTGCTCTTTGAAGGTCAGATGTTTAGCTATTTTGATGCCCATAAATTTATATGAGTTGATTTCTTCGATTTCACCTTTTCCAATTTTAATGCGTGGGAGAGATACATTTTTCTTGGATGAGAATATAATATATTTTGTTTTATCGAAATTAAGGCTTATTTTATTAGCCAAAATGAAACCTTATGGAGTTCATTATTGATACTCTCCGCAATCATAGCGGGATTTTGGTCCAGAAGGACCGCAGAAAACGTACGGTCATCGGCAAAAAGTATAAATTTGAAAAATGATGTAAATTTAATAATATAATTGATAAAAATCAGAAAGAGCAGAGGCCGAAAAACAGATCCTTGTGGAACTCCATGGCTAATTGTCAGTAGGTCTGATTTTGCGTCGTCAATGACAACGTATTGCTTCCGATTTGTTAGGTATAATCAGAACCAATCATGGGCAACTCCTCGAATGACATAACAGTGTAGTTTCGAGAGCAATTTGTTATGGTCCACACAATCGAATGGTTTTCGAAAGTCAAGAAAAACAGAGAAAACAGGCTTTCCTTCATCTATGTTAGAAAAAATAATTGTAAATTATTTAATATTGCCTGTGTTGTTGATTTTTTACAACGAAAGCCGTATTGTTTATCATAGAGAAATGATTTTTGTTCAAAATTAGAGTACACTTTTTATGCACAATTTTCTAATACCGTGCTAATGATTGGTAGCACGGAGATAAGTCGATAATTGTTTACACAGGCTTTTTCACCATTTTTAAAGATAGGGGTTACTCTAGCAACTTTGAAGAAGTTCGGAAAAGTGCTTAGGAAGCGAGACTGGTTAATAATATTGGATGTCAGCGGGGCAACAATATCTGCAATAATTTGAAGTACTTTAGTCGGAAACGTTTGTAACCCACTCGATTTATTTTTCCAGTTGTTTATGCACTCAATTAAATCGGAAGAGTTGGTAGGCGTAAAGAAAAAGAAGTTGTGTTCTCGAAGAAAATCAATGGATTCCAGGTGATCAGTAGGTTCATTTGGAATACCATCAGCTATAGTTTTCCCTACGTGTAAGAAGAAATTGTTAAAGAGATTAGAAATTTCTTTCTTTTCATGGTATTTTACATTATCTTGAACAACAAATTTAATTTTCTTCTTCTCGGCGTTATTCGGTTTACTGCAAAAGTTAAGGAGGCGCCAAGTCTTTTTAACGTCAGCTTTAAATTGAGCAAATTTTAGCGTAAAGTAGCTCTTTTTTGATGTTCTTATCTGGTTTGTCACAGAGTTTCTGAATCGGTTATATGTTTCTCTAGATATTCGCCATTCGTTAAGGAGGGCTTGGTACGCTTGACGTTTCTTTATATTTATCACGATGTCTCCAGTAATCCAGGGCTTTTGTTTATTTTTCGGGGTCACTGTACGAGTTACAATTGGGCAACATTGATTGTATGCGGTCATTAGAGTTTCAGTCAACTTTACTACTGGTTCATCAATGCACGTTGCATTTTTGTGTCGAGGGATGTGCAATGTTGGCATTGATTCTTCTAGAACGGTGCGCATTTCTTCTAAATTTTATTCGTTTACTTTACGATATGAAGAAGTTTCACCCCGTGGTTCGGTGCAAGCAATATAGACATTTTTCGTAATAAGAAAAACTGGAAAATGATCCGATAAGTCAGAAGAAATTATTCGAGCAAGAAAATCAGTTGGGTCTGTCATAAAGATATTGTCAAGCAGCGTTGCACATTCTGAGGATATTCGTTTAGCTTTGTGATGATCGGAAGGAAGGATTATTATGTCGTTGTCTAAGGACCAGATGTACTGAGAAATAATACGATTTAGCTCATTCAGGGAGGTTATAGGACAGGCTGTAGGAGGCCTATACACCGTTCCAAGCACAATTCGTTTACCATCTCTAGACAGTTTTACGAATAGTGATTCTATATGATCCCGTTTCATTGTTGCACTTGCTATGATTTTCGAGTAAATGTGGTTTGATATATATGTACTGATGCCTCCGCATCGCTTGTTTTTTCGTAGCGAATGGTAACAGTGATAATTTTCAAATCGAATCATGTCTTTGGTTGAGTCATCTAGCCAGCTTTCAGTGAAGCTAATCACGTCTAGGTTATACTGAAGTTTAGTAATAGTACATAGTACCTCTCCCATTTTTCGAGAGAGTGACCTACAGTTCCAACACAGGAGCGAGAAATCATGGCGAGTTATTCGTATAGTTTCATTGAATTTTGATATATTAGTATACCTACACTCTTGAGAGTCGTTTAGGTTTGGATATAGTCTGTTCAAATGATTGAGATCTGGGTCGATTTCATCGAATACATCAGCGTGATCAGTCATTTAAAATTAGTAAACAGTAAGCAGTAAGTAATATATAACTTAAACGAAATGCAGAGTCGAAATTAAAAGGATATTCCTGTCTAAAAACTAGCTTAGGAAGTATGAGAAAGAGTAAAAAATTCTAGTGCGATTTCGTGAGTACACACATACTCGCTCCATGAGCGAATAATATTGGAATTCAATTTCACAACACTGGTGCGTACAAATTGCTGAGGGCGTTGTCACAGCGTTTATATACAACAGGTAATAAGTTTTTAAAAATTTTGACGACAATGACATAATCAGCTCATATGGTTTACAAGTAATAATAACATTAGTGGCAAAGAATTTCATTCAAATAAGGTTGGAAAGCGAACAAAGTGGAAATCTAAATTCTGTAATAACATTGGTAGGTAAAAATTGCTGATGTCGTTGTTACTAAGTTCACAAACAGCTGTCATAGATGTTTACATACATCTGTTTCACATTTGCCAAGACTGAGGGAAACTGAAATCTAATTGAGGTGAAACTGACATGATATTTAATTGAGGTGATCACCCAATTAAGCCTAGTCCCCCAAGACCTGTTTCGATGACATGTTCAGTTGTAGCATCAGGTATTGGTTGAGGTGTTCTGGCGTGTTGATCTGACGTGGTCTTGAATCCGGGTTTCCGGGGTTAGATACGAAGATGTTTCCGTCCTGAGTTCTCGGGATTCGAATTTTCTCGGGAAATTTCCGTCTGGCTACTTGCAAAGTGTACATGGTCTTAGCTCGTGAAGGTATGAGATATTCAGTGATGAAGAACATTTTTTTCTTTTCTCGGCAAGCGGTGAGAATTTCCCGTTTCTTCTTCTAATGTTTTAGTTCATATGCAATGTTTCGTCGATCTTCGTTCCCAGTTAATGGTTTTTCTCCATTCTGTTAGCTGGCGTGATGTCAGTGTCACTGAGGTCGATGTTGATATTGTCCTTCAGGAGCTGGCAGATTGTTTCTTTAAAGCTTTCGTTCGTGTGTGATTGCAGAAGTTCCCTCCCAGAAGTGACGAGAGTGCATATTCTGTCTTCTAAATCCCGGCGCTGATAATTTTTCTCCAAGCGGTCGAGACGGGAGGCTAAACTACCTATTTTTTCATTCTGTTCTGCATTCTTCATTAACACTATCGAAGCTGTACCGTCAAACATGACGATATACGCTAGCATGCCAGTGCCGTCAAATTTGACCACATAATTTTAGAGAAGTTGCTTCTCAAATTGGGAGGAAGTTAATGTAAAACACACCGTAAACAGTCAATTTAGAGGTTATTCATAAACTTGTTTTAATGAAGATATACAGGAACTTACTGAAAATATAAATTGAGCACTTAAACACAGTTTATTATTTTAAATGAGTAACATTATTATTGCAATAAATAAAACGTAATTGTGTTTTAAGATTAAAAATATAGTATTCAGAAGCACTTTATTTCCCTGAACGTAAGGGAACAGCGAAGTGATGTACTACAAAAAATATTGAATAAGTACTTATAGCAAGAAAATGTAAAAATTTTTGAGAATTTCACGCTATAAGGTTAATCCAGTTATTTAAAACGTTTTCAACGGACATCACCCAGCTATTTTAAATTTAAAATGTTTTCAATCGGTATCACAGGTTTGCCCAGTAATTTTAGATGTAAAATGTTTTCAATCGTTATCACAGGTTTACCCAGTTATTTCAGATTTAAAATGTTTTCAATCGGTTAAATGAATGTAAGGGTCTTCATTGTAGTCTTCATTGAATTTAGTCTTCATTGAGAAAGCATAAAAAATTACGAAATAACTTCCAAGCACCGACACATGTACCAATTTTTGGCTTGAGTCTGAACTGTTTTTCGTACGTATTCTCTCGACAGCACTCAGCCCTTTTTATGATGTCGGTGAAACATTTTCCCATTCGGTTTTGATTCTGGTTCTTCTTGTGCGCAGCCAAACTTGCTCGTTTGAAACGCGGCAACGAGTTCTCTTGTTTCGGGAAACATACGATATGAATTTTGGCCAAGTTTTCACGTGACGCTGCTGCTTACTTGATTTGCCAAATAGATTCTTCGTAACTGTAAAAGATTATCTTCTGCAGAACTACAAGAGTGTCTCTATCTAAAGTTGTCGTTAACTGAGTTTATTATTACTATTATTATTATTCACACCAATATAATAAGATTAAGTTCATTATTCAAGACTCTACAGTTCATCAACTGTAAAAAACATTAAATCTATGACGTTTTTAAAAGCGACGCCTGAATAATCTCTGACCAGAGTTGTCGTTAGCTGATTTTATTATTATTCTTACCATTATTAACGTTCATACCAACATATTTGGGTGAAGTTTATCATTCAAGACCTTAAGTGCCTTAAAAATGTTTACGTTGTTGAAAGCATTCCTAGTTGTCTGATCCATTTTGGCTTTCACAGTTCACAAAGACTTGCACAACGAAAATTTAACTAAGCGAGTTGCTCACTTGAAAAAATTTTTTTTATTAACTTGTATCTATTCTAGAGCAGGGAAAAAAAGATTATCTTAAAATGAATGTAACATTGTGTTTTTCACAGAACTTGAGAAATGAGGAAACCTCTTGCAAGCTATACAAAGAACACTCATCTATACAAAAAATCCAAATAGCTTTCTTATTTTTAAACTTGAATGCTATAGAAAGGCTTTCTTCTAACTTTAATATGACGAAAAAAAATTTATCATTTTATTTCAGCCTAGGTTGGACGGCATGTTTGATTGCATTACATTGTTTTATTGATGGTACCCCTTCAAAAATCTAAAATAAAACCCCTTGCCATGAAATATTATGATCAAGATGCGAAAGTTTTTATCAATGAAAATAAATATCTCACTTCATGTTAGGGATATTCAGTAATTCACAATTCCCATCAACTATTACTGTATCAAGGTACCCACTGGTAATAAATAGAGAGAAAAGCCCTTGAGTTATGTTTGATTTAGCTCTTTAGCGGGTGCCCGAGGAAATACTAGACATGTCAAAAATTATTTTTCAGGTCGTGAACTACATGTTTATCAAAGATGTTTTCAGTCATGAATATTTTTTTCATTCATAAACAATGGCCCGTACTTCATACCAAACCAGCTGTCTGGTGCTTCTCCTGAGCTCAAAGTAAAAAGACACAAGGCAAAGTAATAAAGATTGAAACAATTGTCTAGAACTCAATAATAGTGTTCCATAACCTTAATTAAAGTAAAGTTTGGTCGTCCAATAAGATACTTATAGTGGGCAGAAAGTCCACAGCAAAACTTATATGCGGGAATTAAGTGTCCCGTGCGGGCTGCTCTCTCTGACTTTTCAATATGAAAAAAATTTCCAAAAAAAATTGCGAACGTGTAACACAAAAAAATGCAACGCTGCGCGGAAGCAATAATCACGGAAATGAAATACATAAAATTGAAATAGAATTGAATGAAAATTTTTAGATCGAGACCCCCTTTTTGACTAGGTAAAGATTACTGGCTTGTCTCTAATATTTTCAAAGGAATGTAGTAAACTGATTGAGTGGCAATGTCTAAATTTCGACAGTGCTCAATTTATATTTGAATAGAATATAATTGAACAGAAAATAGCGCAGTAGAACAGAACAGAATAGAGTAGAATATAAGAGAAAAAAGCAACAGAAACGAGCCAAGTGGCCCATTCGAGGGTTGTCCCCAAGTCACGTGCTGTCAGACACCAATGATACACAGGCACGAACGTAACGTGCATACAAACATTAATTCCACTCACATGTATTAGTACATTAATATAAACACAGTATCCTTCAACGATGTCAGTACGAAAAGTGTGGTTCAACAAATAATTTAATGGTTTTTAAATAATATTAGTGGCAAGCTCATCTCTTTATTTCAAGCCGTGTGTTACGTCGGGCTGCTGAGAGCGTAAGTTCTTTAGCAGACTCCCCTCTGGGGGACACAGCTGTTGTATTATGGAGATTAGATTACACAGCTGTTGTATTATGTTGAAAATGTGTGGTCCAAAGGCATTTGTTTGTAGATTTTTTTTCTTGGATGAAATGATTTTTTTTTGTTTTATTACTGATCTTTTTCAATTCACTACAGTCACGTTTTTCAGCTTCACTGACTTTTTTCTTCTCAATTTACGGTTTCTTTGCGCAAGGGATCTCTGGATTTCTTTTTCGCGTTTTCTTAACCTTATTCATCCTTCCTTCCTTTGAACATCTTTGATGCGGTAAGGGAGGCTGAAATTAACTAACTTAATTTTTAATTCAATCTTCTGCAGAATTGGCTTCTGCTTCTTTCTTCCAGCCGGGCCACTGTCCCTTCCTTCTAATTGATTCTTCTAACCGAAATTCTCAATTTTGAGTTTTTGTCAAGCAGAATTTATGCATGTGGCAACCCTGCATGGTTGTGCAGCGAAAAGTTTATTTCCAAAAAAGTGAACACAGAAAGGGCATTACAACTAGTTGGATTTTGAGTATTTTGCAATACAAAAGTCGCCAGTTGAGTAACAAAAATATAGGGAATGGACAAGAGATGTGCTAGTGGTTGAATGAATAATTGAGAAATGGTATTTTGCTGAAATGATTTTTTTCAATAAATTAAATAAATAAAATTTAATTGCGGGAAGATCAGGCATTATAGTACAGATAATCTTGCCTGTAGAATGAATTAAACTCTGACAATCATGCACTATAGTGCAGAAAATTTTCCCTCATAGTAGGGAAAATCTTGCCTGTGCAAGGAATTAGAATCTGAAAATTACGCTCTATAGTGCAGAAAATCTTGCCTGTACAGCGAATTGAACTCTAAAAATCCTGTACTATTGTGTAGAGAAAATATTCTCTCACAGTGAAGAAAATCTTGCCCGAGGCCAACCAGGCCACGATTGCTATTCAGACCATCACGGCTGCCATCACGAGATCGAGAACTAATGGACGAGAAATTCAGAAGTCCAGTTCTCGTGGAATCAAAAAGGGCAGCAGCAGACGCACGCGTTCTCACGTGCCTCACGAATGTCATGAACACAGAAGTCTGGCTGGCGCTTCGAAATTGTGGTGAAGATGTGCTCCTACCGCAGGTCTGCCGCCAGAAAATTGTGGGGAAAATGTGCTTCAACCTCAGGTTTGACGCTATAAAATTGTAGTGAAGATGTGCATTTACCTCAGGAAGTTGTGGTCAACATGGGCTTTTACCTTAGGTGAGATGCTGGGATATTGTGGTGAAAATGTGTTTCTACCTCAGGTCGGACACTTGGAGATTATGGTGAGAGGATGAAAATGTACGTCTACTTCAGGTCTGGTGCTAGGATATTGTGATGAAGATCCACTTCCTCCTCAAGTTTGGGGCCAGGAAATTGCACTTCTACCTCATGTTTGGGGCTAGGAAATTGTTCTTCTACCTCATGTTTGGGGCTAGGAAATTGTTCTTCTACCTCATGTTTGGGGCAAGGAAATTGTGGTGAAAATGCACTTCCACCTCATGCTAAATTAAACATCAAAATTTCCTCACACACTTGAATTTGCTGTTGATAATGGTGCTCGTCGGAATTCAGCGTGCCATGATATATGTGTTGGAAAATATCTTTCGAACTATACTAACCTACTTACACTGGATGTGGGTAAAGGTGTTTCAGGATCAATTAATCATCAAAATTTGGTCTAACACTCAAACCTTGGGGACGTGAATAAAATTGATAAAGAGAGCTGTCATGTACCGGTTAAACCCCCTATTTTAGTTGAACTTTAAAAATGAGTTCTCTTAAAACGTTTGTAAAGCTTATTACTAACAGGTCAAAGGTTTTTTAAGAGACTAATTACCGTGCAATCTGAAAAAATGTAATACTCAAATTTCGATTTATGGTAGATTCTAATTTTAAAATTTTAATTATGGTGCTTCCCAAACCTTAGGAAGGCTAAATGCTGTATTACTTACAGATGAAACATAAAATTTGGAAGTGCTAGAAGATAGATTTTAATTCCAAATATTTTCGTTTTAAAATTTCTGGAGACTGTATGTTGCAAAAATAAATGAAACACGAAATGCAATAGTATCACTGTGACTCGGAGGCAAATTTCAATTCCAGCTATGACTTTCTTGAAGTCTTTTGAAATCTAAGTCGTGTATGGTCTAACTGAAAAATGAAATACGAATACTTCGTTCTCCAGTTCACAAAGACAGGCCTCGTTTGTTTATCTGCCTTTCGAATAGACGCCTTAGGCAACTTTATACCTCATCTCTGAGAGCTCAATCGCTTCCAAAACATTAGGCCAACACCTCCAAGCAACATCCTTGTAAGCTTCAGAATTTCTATGGGATAATCTCACTGTTTACTATTGTAAAAGCATTTTTTTCTGTTACCTATCTAGAACATAAAGAAGCGATTGTGTAACCGTAATCAACGTGACACGATCTCTCTTACGTGTGATGTAATACATACTAAAAAATATGCCATTTTCATTTCGAAAAATACAATGTAAAACGAGATTAACATTTGGTGTTTTAAAATGTTTTCCCATCATAAACAGAACAAAAATTATAGTTACGATGGAACTATCAGTTAGAAAACTCAGAAATGAGTGCGTAGTTTTAATGCAAACATCTGCGCGCATGTTACCCAAATTAATTGAAATCGTCACCAAAAACATATTTCAGTATATATTGTCAGTTTCCAGCAGAAGAAGTCTCCTTTTTGGTTCAGTATCTCTGTGATTGTCTAATAAGCAATTAATTCTTTAGGGCTTCGAAAAATGGCTTTGTTCTGAGAAAAGAGTTTTGACGTTCTAAGGGCAATTAAATTTGTAAAACCACGATTCTTAAACTCGTTTTGTAAATTTCCTTTACGATATTCATTTTCTTGGCTACAAAACCCGTTATGTTTTTTTAAGCTCTGATGGTCAACCAATAAAATGGTCAGCGGAATCGTATTAATAAACTTAACATGCTCCAATATTTCTGAATGCAAAACCTCCAAGTGGGGCAAAAATGAATATTTGAAATTTCATGACTTCTTGATATATTTTGACCACTGGCCTCACACATCCCTAACGAAACAGAATGAAATCGTGTATAGACGTGTCACTTTTTACGCCTAAAAAACACTAACAATCGCTTATAAAATTAGCATTATCCGGTATTAAAATGTCCTGTCATTTGTTGAACATTATTGTCATTTGAATTTGAGGCACCAAACTTTTTTATTTTTTTTGTGGCTTCTTGCGCACATTAGAGCCGTTTCAAAACTGACCTATTCTGCATTCTTAACATAATTATTGTAATCCATGATTTTATTGTAACGTTTACGATTATTTTAAAATTATGTCATATTCAATTATCATTGTAATACATTAAACGAATATGGTCATAGATAGAATTAGTGTAGTCAAAAACTTCGTTTCACTTAGATTAATAAAATGAAGACACGGAATTTATATTCCAGGTAAAATTTGATAATTCAGCGAACTGAGTTTCAACGTAGCAATGATACCCCGACCTGAAAAAATGTTCAGAGATGCACGTTTTGTGAACGACAAACGCTAGTTTCCTTGGAGGTATGCAGCATCTCGATATTTGTACGTGCGTTTGAAGTTGATGCGAAATTCTTAAATGATTTTGGATTCTGGGTTTAAATAAACATATTTGCTTTGCTGGACCTGATTTCCAGAAATCGTTTCAAAACAATTCGTGCTTCTCGCAAAATTTCTTGAAACGCTGCTACAAATTGTATTACTGCTCTTTTTTGCATGTTTTTTAAATATATCTCTCAAATCACTTCCAAGAAATGGGATCTGCGGAAATACACAGGAGTAACGAAATAAGCCATCGCAAAATAGGAAAAAGTGGAATGCCACTGTCACATCAGACGCAGTAGTTCACATGATCATTGCAAACAAAAATCTCACAAGTAAAAAATCCATCTAAAAAGTCCAAACTTGAATAACAAAACAGAATCAACTAACTAAAAAATTCCTATGAGAAATTCGTCGATAAAATCACTACTCATCTCTATAAATTTGGTAAGGGGAAACTTTAACTTATTGTGAACATAACCGAACTGAGCAGAATAGGTTCAATGACTTCAAGTCATTCTAATCATTCTATATTTTTAGGTATTCAATTTTATTTTATATTGATCTTCCACCATGAAAGTTAGCCGCTCTGACAGAATAGTTGCTTTGAACGAGAAGCTGGAAATGAGGTTTGACTTAAAAAATCACGTTCATTGATCAAGCGAAGACTGAATATTTTAACAAAGCTTAGGAGTTAGTTGCATGTTGCGTGACACCTGATCTTCTATTTTTAATGATCTAGAGTGGAAGAGACTATTATTTACTAGCGACTAGTGTCATGAATATATTATTTGCTTCATCAATCAATTATTTGCCCTTGCCACCGGCAGCTGTGTATACTATGCTAGGGAGAAACAATGTAAGAGAAATACAACAACAAACAAGGATTAGGTCTTTGATTTGAAAAATTTGCCCTGTAACCAAGAAATACGAATGAAAGATATGATTGTGCTCTGCAACTCCCACTGTATATCGATCCATGATACATAACCATGCATCGTTGCCAGCCTCTGTGTACAATATCTATGATACATAATGATGCCTCGTTGCCAGCCTCTGTGTACAATATCTACGATACATAGGGATGCCTCGTTGCCAGCCTCTGTGTGCAATATCTATAATACATAATGATGGCTCGTTGCCAGGCTCTGTATACAATATCTATCATACATAGTGATGCCTCGCTGCCAGCCTCTGTGTGCAATATCTATGATACATAATGATGCCTCGTTGCCAGACTCTGTATACAATATCTATGATACATAGTGATGCCTCGCTGACAGCCTCTGTGTACAATATATATGATACATAACTACGCCTCGCTGCCATCCTCTATGTACAATATCCATGATAAATAATTATAACTGGATACTTTCCACTGTACACAGCATCCTATTGAAAGTTTCTTCGAGCAGAAAAAGAGTGAAAGTGAGCATGTTGAGCATGAAAGTTTTAAACTTGAGGATTTTGAACATGTGGGCCATGAACATGAGATTCTGAACATGAGGGAGCAGACCATGAGGATTCTGAACTTGAGAATGCTGAGTATGGGACTCCTGAATAAGAAGACGTTGTTTATGATGATACTGAATATGAGGTCCCTCGAAATGAAAATTTTAAACGTGTGGGTGCAAGCCATGAGAGCCTTGAACATGAGGGAGCTGGACATGAGGATTTAGGACAAGAAGAACCTAAGTATGGGTGTGCTGAACATGAAAGTGCTGAATTTTGGTTTGTTGAACATGAGGGCCTGCAGCCTGATCAGTCTGGATTTAAGGGTGCTGAATATGAGGGTTTTGACCATGGTTTTGATCATAAGGACACTGAACATGAGGGCCTGAGTATGAGATGTCAACGAATCCTTCAGCAAGACCGACTCCTTCTAATTACGTGTACTTTTGTGATGAAGAAGGGGCTTCTGCAAAAATTTGGCCCAAACTGTACTTTAATTAAGCTAAAATTGGCACACTAATTTAACACAAACTGGCACAAACCAGCACACAAATTGTACACAAGCCGACATGCCAATTTAGCACAAACTGGCTCACTAATGTGACACAAACTAACGCATTAATGTGACACAAACTAACGCACTAATGTGATACAAACTAACGTACTAATGTGATACAAACTAACGTACTAATTTAGCACAAACTGGCGCACTAATTTTCTACAAACCGGCACGAATTCGGAATCCTTAATTCACAAGTGTGCTGTGTTGATTCTGCCAAATGCGCAGCGGAGTGCAATGAAGGAGCGTCAAGATTGACAAAGTAGAGTCCTAGATTGCTAAAATGAAAATTGAAATAATAAAGATTGCTAAAAAAAAGATTGCCAAGATAAAAGTTTTTCAAATCAGGAATGCGAAAATAAAGAATGCTAAAATAAAGTGCGAAAATAAAGTTGTTTGAAATAGATTACTGAAATAAAGATAACTGAACTAAAGATTGCTAAAATGAAAACCGCTACAATAAAAATTGCTGAAATAAAAAATGCTAAAATCAGGATTGTTAAAATAAAGGTTACTAAAATAATGAATGTTGAAGTAAAGATTGTTGGTATAATGATTGTTTAAAGAAAGATTTCTGAAGCAAAGATTACTAAAATAGAGATTGCTAAAATGAAGATTGCTAAAATGAAGATTACTTAATAGAGATCGCTAAAATAAAATCTTACAGCTCTGGGTCTATCCATCTACCCGGTTGTCATTTACTCAGTTGTTCTATACCCGGTTGGGATCTACCCGGTTATTATTTACCCGGTTGTTATTTGCTTGGTTGTTATTTATTCGGTTGTTGTCTAACTGTTATCTATCCGTGTGTTCAGGTATACATGAAACAACGGAACTCATATGACGAAGCATTTGTTGAAACATGTAGATTTCGTCATGTGCATAGAACGCTAAAAATACTTCAGAGCTAATTAAAACGATTACTTTCCTAAGTTTAAGGGTTGACTGCCCGGATGATGAAAAAGCATTCATTAGCAGAAATCATTAATTTCTGCTCCAGTGAGAATGGTGCGCGTAACTGTCATAAATACTTTCCTTCATTTCAATTTGAAATAACTTCAACGTCTTTGTTTTTGTATTTTTCCTGAAGGAAATAGAAGAATAACGAAAATATTATTCCAAAATTTCATGGATATGGTCAAGAAATTTTGCCGTGGGTTTTAAAGCAGCCTGTTTTTTTTAGTCAAGTTTAAATTTCAATCCATTCTTTAAAGAAAAAATTACTCCAGCTTATGAGTAGGTTTTTAAGTATAATGAATGAAAGAATCAAATTGGGCTTATTCACATGGACATGGAGCATGCAACGCTATAGTGTATAATATGTAATTTGAAGTCGCGTTTCTAGCGGAAAAAACATTAAAACGAAACAAAATGTGTGCCCCATGTGTGCGGGGTACAAAACTTGTACCCCGCAATGCGCCACTCGTTCATCAGGAGAAAACGGAACAAACTTTTGGAGCCGGCAACGGTAGACCTTGTAGGCCTACTGTAAGATTCTGAGACCCTCTAAAACACTCTCTAGGCCTCCTACAAGACCCTCTAGGCCTCCTACAAGACTCTCTAGGCCTCCTACAAGACTTTCTAGGCCCCCTACAAGACCTTCTAAGCCTCTTAAAGGAATCTCTAGGCCTCCTACAAGACCCTCTAGGCCT
>JACJUY010006835.1:16524-48048 GCA_014220935.1 Platorchestia sp. MABIK
AAGACTTTCTAGGCCTCCTACAAGACCTTCTAGGTCTCCTACAAGACCTTCTAAGCCTCTTAGAGGAATCTCTAGGCCTCCAACAAGACCTTCTAGGCCTCCTACAAGACCTTCTAAGCCTCTTAGAGGAATCTCAAGGCCTCCCACAAGACGTCCTAGGCCTTACGCAGGCTGAGAGACCAAGAAAACTCGATTTTTTTGCCAAAAGCAATTTAGGCAACGCAGCGTTCCCATTCTAAGAACTTTCTCAAAATATTAAATATTCTCTCTATATATTCTTTCAAAGGCTTGATAATATTCTTCTTTGTGCGTTTGGTGCTCTTCTGGATAAGCCATTTTTGGAGGATAAGCCTCCTCCAAATCTATTTATTATAATTTTTTCTGTTTCAATGAAAAAAATTAGTCATTAAAACCCTGAGCATTCAGCAGAGTCGCTTGTGCTGGTTAGAAAACAAGTGCACGTGGAAATTGCTTTATTTTCATCGTAATTTAGCTCGATAATGATAAATGTCGAAATGAATAAAAATCTTTCTAAAATAAGCATTTACAGTTGTCAAAGAATTATCGCTGAATAATTTACAGAATTTTGTTTCGCGGGATTTAAAAAATAAATGTTGAAGCGGCTGCATCCTCAGCGAACTCAATTGTTTTCTGTCATAAAGCTTCATAAACGAAATGATCCATTCTTTCTTCAAATCAATTCATTTCTCAAGTTTAGAAGTTGAAAAACAATTTTTTTTCAAAGTCATTATATTTTAAATTTACATTATTCAGTTCGAGCTCCCAGAAAACGTCTTTTGTTCTCGTTGAACTCCTTTAAGTTAAATTATTACAGACGTATTGAAACATAAATTGCTTATGGAAAAAGTTAGCAAAACATCTTTCCATCCCTAAACTTATTCAAAAGCAAAGCCTCAAAAACAGAAGCGCAGTTCAAAATCGGCTTTACGAGCAACTTCTCCTGTGACAATATTTCAATCATAACAATCCACCTCACTACAATTTTTCATTTTCTACTAAAATAAATGGAATTACACAAATTTACACAGTGTTCAATTTCAGACACCAACGTTGTTCTCAAACCCGCGTTCTTCCAAAAGCGAAAAACATGAGCTCGCATTGCATCGAGAGTTGGAAGTGCGAAGGGCGTGAGAGCTGCTGTGATTTGCATTCCGCACCACGACGGCGCATTTACGACACACGCACCACAAACGACAGCAGGGACTTCATTATGGTGTCATGGCCGCTGGCTTGCGTCGCTGCTGCTTTTGCAATGTTCTTAATATTTTGACTGCGACGTGAGCTACCTGTGGTACACGGAGGAAATTCTCGTTGTGCTTCTCCCCGACCAGTAGCCGTAAACTCAATTATCATAAATACTTAACGAAAACTAGATGAAGGCACGATTCAGCTAATGTTCGCTATTCTCAAAATTATTGCTCACAGTAGACTTTAAATTTTAGTTAAAAATAAAAATTCAATTGTATCAGTTGCAGTTTAAGTGTTAATTTCCCTGCCTCTCAGTAAAAAACTCCATGAAACGCTATTTGTTTTCCCGTAGAGTTCATTCCTTGAAATGAAGGAGAGTTTGTTAGAAGAGCGCAAGCTCTAATGTTGTCTCTCACGTCCGTTGTCGTCCAGAAAACAAAGCTGGAGGGGTTGCACGACGTTCATTTATTGTGGTTTAAATCCTGCTCCACATCGTGGCGCAAAACAGGTAGAATTTGGTTCAGAAAATCGTTTTCGAGGAAATTTTGTCGTCATAAAAATTTTCTTCTCTTTTAAATTCCCTATTACAGTATTCAAGCTCACCTGAGAGTTCATATTTGTAAAATTTCCCCAACAAATTGTATTTCGAAAGTTGTGCCCCGCAATATAGATTTATCAAGGTACGGAAATGGTGACTGCGTTTTTGAAACGCCTTGCACGTGTGGACATTGGTTTATCGAAATATACACTGTCTCAAAAAAAATCAGACCGAATTTTGAAAAATATTGATGGGGCTTTATGTTGTTTGAAAACGGAGCCCCAGCTCATTGGATGATCATTGTCAGAGAAAAATTAGATTGGTGCTCGTATTGTAGCCCTCAATCATGATATTGAGTGGTCTCCGAGATCACCGGATCTAACCACTTGCATTTTTTTATGGGGCTATCTTAAGAATAAAGTTTGTTCTACTCTACCAAAAAACATATATTAGTTCCGGGGAGTGTCATTTGCGAAATGCACCTACTTGATGAAAATCCCCAGAGGGTTGCGAGGGCAGTGCAAGCAATGAGATTGAAAGCGCAATTATGTTTAGAAAGGAATGGTGGTCTTGTTGAGAGAAAAGGGGCTTGAAATGAGGTGGTAGATTTTCATCAGGTTATTGTTAAAGGATATTTATTGGTAATGAGACACTGATTATTAAACTATTGTAATTCTTTATTCATAGACATTTGAGCTTTATTCATACCCCGGAGCGAACAAAGAGCTTTATTATTCCGAAGTTCGGTCATTTTTTGCGACACCCGGTATAGGTTGTCGTAGGTTGGGTCACAGCTCCTACGTAGTAATGATCGAAACTTTTTGGTTTTGGAAATATTTTGAATGAAAAAGTCACTTATGGAAAATTGACAAAAATCTTGATTGTTTTTCATTTTGACGGCCTCCCGTTTTTTAGCTAATTCGAGACACTCAAATTCCTACCTCGGAGCTGTGGCCCTATTATTCTTCTGTGAAAAAAACACTATGTCGACTATCTGCATCGAAAATTGTAGGAAGAGTAACATTTCGGGTGAGGAAAGTTTTAGGTTTCCACATTAGTGAAAAAACAAAATAACATTTTCACAACAAAACACTTTGTTTGTTTGTAAAAAAAATTTTGTTGTTGTAGTTTTATTTTTATGATTGAAAAGGTTTTAAAGGATTTTTTATTCAACAAGTGAAATAGTTTTGTTCAGAAAAAAGTGAGCCCCTCATAGTGAGCGTTCTATTGCGGTCATGCCTGTAAAATTTATTGTAGATGTTCAGCACATGTCTAGCTTCAATTTGAAGTAAGTCATTTTTTTTAAAACATTTGGCCAAAATAAATTGTGTACGGTATCCTTAATCTTTCAAAACTTGAAGAGATTCATTGCGACAAATTATCGATGCGATTCACAGCTACTAATTATACAATGACACGATCCCTATCCCTTTCAGGATCGTAGTTATAATAACAAAACCTGTAAAACAAATTCAAGAATTTTGTAAACTTTTACTTTTTCTTTCTGCCTCGGAACCAACTGCAAGCAGTAATTTTCAACAACATTCTTGCAGAATTTGCCTCAACATCCTGACAGGAGGCTTTAATTCCGGCGTGCCAGCGTTGGTTTTACTTTAAATTTTGTCGGTGACATCTAGGAAATTCTTCATGCACAATTTGGCTTTTTAACAGATCTAAATTCTCAAATTCACAAAATTCATAAGCTAATTTTCAGTCATCTAGCCAATTCTAACGTTGCGCAGGAATGAAATGAAAATTTTTTCACAAATAATAACCTGTTAAAATAATGGTTCACAGAGGCAATATGTAAAACTTTTTTTACAATTGCGAAATTATGATTCCGAATTATTTTTATTAACCGCAGCGAGTAAATTTAACTTGAAAAATTAATCAAGGAAGGGTAAATCTGAATAACACATTTTAAACTGTCAGTTCATTTACAATCTGCTATGGAAAGTGAACAAACTCCTACCTGCATAAACTGACAATGCAGAGCATTTTGAATCGACGTGGGCCCTTTTTTAGAGGCCTCTTTTTGATTTGACATTCTTCCGGGACTAAATTAGAGGGAAATGAGCACTCATGTTTCCATTTGCTGGAAGTTGACTAGAGGGAAATGTACAGTTCTCATGTTGGCAGTAAATTAGACGGAAATGTACACAAACAGGGAGTATACCAGGGGGAAATGTAGACAACTAACGTTGACAGTAAATCAAACGGAAATGTACACAAGCTGGAAGTATACCAGGGGGAAATGTAGGCAACTTACGTTGGCAGGAAATAACACGGAAATATACAAGCGCTGGGAGTACACCATTGGGGAATGTCCACTACTCATGTTGAGAGTGAATCACTCGAAAATGTACACACGCTGGGAGTGTACCAGGGGGAAATGAATGCATGCGTGTCATGTTTTCTTGACGAGCAGATGTTCGAAATTTTGATGCAGCGGCACCCATTTCACCGGGGGCGGAAATACGACTGAAGTTGTACCGGAGCAGCTGACTGGAGCAGCTAACTGGAGCACAAACTGGAGCAGCTGACTGGAGCAGCTGACTGGAGCAGCTGACTGGAGCAGCTGACAGGAGCAGCTGATTGGAGCAGCTGACTGGAGCAGCTGTCTGGAACAGCTGACTGGAGCTGCTGACTGGAGCAGCTGACTGGAGCAGCTGACTGTAGCAGCTGACTGGAACAGCTGACTGGAGCAGCTGACTGGAGCAGCTGACTGGAGCAGCTGACTGGAGCAGATGAATGGAGCAGCTGAATGGAGAAGCTGACTGGAGCAGCTGACTGGACCAGCTGACTGGAGCAGCTGACTGGAGCTGCTGACTGGAACAGCTGACTGGAGCAGCTGACTGGAGCAGCTGACTGGAGCAGATGAATGGAGCAGCTGAATGGAGCTGCTGACTGGAGCAGCTGACTGGAGCAGATGACGGGAGCAGCTGACTGGAGCAGCTGACTGGAGCAGCTGACTGGAGCAGCTGATTGGAGCAGCTGACTGTAGCAGCTGACTGGAACAGCTGACTGGAGCGGCTGACTGGAGCAGCTGACTGGAGCGGCTGACTGGAGCAGATGAATGGAGCAGCTGACTGGAGCTGCTGACTGGAGCCGCTGACTGGAGCTGCTGACTGGAGCAGCTGACTGGAGCTGCTGACTGGAGCTGCTGACCGGAGCAGCAGACTGGAGCAGCTGACTGGAGCTGCTGACTGGAGCAGCTGACTGGAGCAGCTGACTGGAGCAGATGACTGGAACAGCTGACTGGAGCAGCTGACTGGAGCAGCTGACTGGAGCAGCTGACTGGAGCAGCTGACTGGAGCAGCTGACGGGAGCAGCTGACTGGAGCAGCTGACGGGAGCAGCTGACTGGAGCAGCAGACGGGAGCAGCTGACGGGAGCAGCTGACGGGAGCAGCTGACTGGAGCAGCTGACTGGAGCAGCTGGTTTGAGCCGCGTAGCGTAAATTAAGATAGAATATTATCCTAGCAAATCCACACCCTGACAACTTTCACAGATCTTGTGCGGTATTTCCCTCATAGGATAACAATCGTACACTATACACAGTGTCCCCAAAATATAAGCTCATCATTTAAATAACGATTACTCGTATAAATTTTATTTTGTTTCACGTGTTACTAAGTTTCTAGTATGTCATTAAATTTTCCTCGACTATACGTTTTTTCTTGGAATTAACAAATCAGATATGTTTTCATGCTCTATAACACCCTGATCAGTACAGAATGCATGGGTACAGGACGGCATGTGTGGGTATGTCTTATGGGAGCGCCCTATGGATATATGGCTTGTATAGTGCACCCTGCATATGGCTTGTATAGTGCACTCTATGTATTGTTGCTGTTCCCATCACTTCTTCCACCCTGATAACAGGACACCTGAACACTACACAAAAACTGTATTTTTTAAATTACAATTGTGTGCATTGGTTTGAATTTAGCTCGAAGTATCCTGAACGGAAAATGGTCAAATTTAAAAATAGAGCGCAATTTTAACCCTTTTTATAAGAATTTTCATGATATGATTTATAGCTCCAATTTAAAAATTTTGCCGTAATTTTTGAAGGCTGGAAGATTCATCAATTATACGAATAAAACTCATTTCTTTGAATAATCGAAGGCTCAGAACAAAAATTCTGCAATAATTTTGTTTCAATATCCGTAGGAAAAACTATAGTTATTTTAATCATGAAGAGAAATTTCTTTCCAGGTACTTTAATAAATATGGACACATGGATCGACACTGGAGCCATGCCATAGAAGACTGAAAAAGGCTACGTCAAACACTTAATTAGAGAAAGTTCCCACTCTCTGATTTATTTTGCGCAACGAACACAACGAAATACTGTTTGTTTCCTCAACCACCACCGGTTGGATTTACATCAAGTTTCATCAGGGCATGAATACATTTTTGTTAGGTTAAAGAATGAAAAAAAATTATATTGAACTTTCCTCTATGTCCTCTATTTGCGTTATTAAGTTTTAAATTTTTATAGAGAATAGCATTAACTTCCGAAAAAAATACAGTCCACGATTTCGTCTTAGATAAACTGATGTATTAGACCATTAAATTTACAGCTACACAAGACACAACATTTACAGGAAAAGAATACCTAAATTTTGAGCTGCCATCATTTTCACAACTGTTGAGTTATCCTAAAACGTTTTCACCAACAAGCAAAGTCGTTCAATGCACATCAATAGCCCACAGCGCTCACAACAAAGTTGCTAAATGTACAAGAAGCTCCACACCTCACATTTCAAGCCGTCCCATGGGCCAAATTCAATGAATAAATAATGACACGAGATGGAAAAGATATGTACGGACGATCACCGGCCCTCTCGCACCGTGCTTAATGAGACCTCTTCGAACGGCATCGATTTTGACGAACTTGCCTGTCACTGAAACTTGAATTTTGTGCAGTTTTTCGAGATACCTCGCTGTGCACTTGCTCTGAGAGGCAAATGATAGAAACGGATGAAATTATTTGCCTGAATTACTTTAAAACAGTGAAATACTGTACACGTCCAATAGACAAATAGTTTTACTTATTATTTGCATGATAATTATAAATAAATACTACAGCACCAGCACTGTCAAAAAAACGGCTGTTTTTAAGGTAGAGCCAATATGTTTCTGAAAAGTGGCTTTAAAAAACTATTTGAAGCGTGTTGTTTCTGCTATAGGTTTTCCATTTTCACGTTAGGGTAACTTTTGAGTGAATTTCATTCAACGTCAATGATTCGAATCTCGAAAATTTGCAGTCTTAATATAAAGTTCAGGTACTCACTTCTCTGAGTGGAAATGAAAATACGCCAAACAAGCAAGCAGGCAAGCAAGCAGTAAACAGGCAAGCAAACAGACAAGCAAGCAGGCAGACGAACAAGCAGGCAGGCAAGCAAGCATGCAAACAGGCAAGCAGGCAAAAAGCCAGGAAACAGACAAGCAAGCAAGCAGGCAGACAAGCAAACAGAGACAAGCAAGCAGGCAAGCAAGCAACCAAGCAATCAAGCAGGCAACCAGGCAAGCAAGCCAACCAGCAAGCAGAAAAATACGTATTTAAATTGTATTTTAGCAACAAACTTCCACATTCATAGGCGCAATTATACTATGGTTAAATGTATCATTAGCACACTGAATTAGTAGAAAATATTTTAGCTATGTAGGTAACATATTTCAAGGCACAGCATTTCCACTTGGCAAGAACATCGTAGATTCGAGCGCTCTCAACGAACGTTTCACCATGAGAAAATTTACAACTTCTGTTGTCGTGAAGAATTTCCATGGGTAAGTAAAAATCATCATCATTTTTTGGCTTCAGCATCAACTAGAATAGACATCAGCATGAAACGATTTTCAAGATATATAACTTGTTCTTTTGAGGAGCCATTGCCGTTTGAATCGGCCGATGATTGTCGTTTGAATGTCGTTCAGGCCAAATAGACGACATATTTGCGCACGTTTGTATAACGTACTTCCTATATGAAGAACCAGATTACAAAAGCGAAGCACAAAATCCAATGCACTCTCCAAAATAATCATTCCTTGTTTTAAAATTTCTAATTTTTTAATAAGAGACGAGCTGTAAAAAAATTGAACAAGCAGCGCATTTTTCTCATTTAATGTGAGTTCAACATTAGCTTTGTTTTCTGACCTCAGGGAGACACAGCTATTGTATCTTTAGGAATTAGCTCTCTCAGGAGGAAGATTCGAGGTCCCGATCTGAAGGTTAAGTAGGCCTTACTGTAGTTGATTTAGAATAGAATTTTTCGTGTTTGGGATCGATTTTTTTGGTTCACTACTGTTCTAAATTTAAGCACCTCTGAATTTCTCCCTCTATTTTTATCTTGTTTTCTAACGTTCCTTTACAACTTACTGTTTCTAGATGAAATAGGACGATTTCTAGGAAATCTCACTTTTAGGGTAAAAAGGGAAACCAACGTAGCCAAGAAAATCATGATAAAAAACAAACTTTCGGATCATAAAAAATACATCCTCAGTGTTCTGAAAAACAATAAGTCACAGTATTAGAAACTATTTCTGAGCTATCATTTTATGACTAAACCAACAGAAAAATATTGAAATTGAATAAAGAGAAAAGACAACAATAAATAAAAACTATAGAACATTTTAACATACAATATAAAGTTTGACCGCCGTATCACATTCATTTATTGACAGACGGTTTTTTTAAAATGCACATCGATTCTAAGCTGAGGAGATCAGACAAATTTAGAAAAATTAAATTATTTGTGAGATGTGCACAACACGGGGGAGTCTCCTTTCGTACGGGCAATGATCTGACTACGCCATCACGAATTAACACGAATTGAGTCCAATAAAAACACGAATTTTAAAATTGTGGACTCAACCCCAAATTTATCTGATCTCCGCACTTTGGAATCGATGTACATTTTAAAAAACCGTCCATCAATAAATGAATGTGACACGACGGTTAGCTCTTTCTACTGTTTTTGTTAAAATGTTCTATAGTTTTTATTTTATTATTGTATTTTTTCTTTTTTTAATGTCAATATCTCATCTGTTGGTTCATTCATAAAATTAGAGTTCAGATATAGTTTTTAATACTGTGACTTATTGTTTTTCAAAACGCTGAGGATGTAATTTTTATGATCCGAAACGTTAGTTTTGTATCATGATTTTCTTAGCTACGTTGATTTTCCTTTTTATCATTACTGTTTCTATGCGCAGGAGAAATCGTGTGGGAACACACTATTTGCGTAAATATTCCGTTCCCAAAATTCCATATTAATGATGTCTTTCCTCTCTTTGCAACACCTTTTGTGCGGTTAAAGAGGCTTAGACTAACATATAAAATCCAATTTTGAATTTAGGCATTTGGTTCAGTGCTACTCTCAATTTATTTGCCCCATTCAATGTAGCATTAATTAAGAATAATGTTGAATTACTTCTACTAATCCGACATCATAGCGTTGGCTGGAACATGGCTTTTATGTTCCACTAGAAATATATATTCTTTTTGTGTAACTCAGATTTCTTCAAATCTTTTTGGAAATTGTATTCTTACTGCTAATTAAATACTTTAGAATGATTTCTTTGGAAATTATTGTTCATGTATTTTTTCTCTTTACTTTTTGATGTCATTCCTCATAAGCGAAGTTTTTCCTCCTTCAGAATCGAAAGTAATAAACATCAACTTCTCCACCCACACACAATTTAAAAATTGGATCGATTTTAAACCAACTGTATATAGGCAATCTTATGTTTGTTTTGATATTAAAATTTGGCTCAGCATTACAGCAGTATGATGCAGTCACATTTATGCATTGGTGTAAATATTACATAAACTATCCTGCAGATTCTCACATCACGGTTGCGTTCAAATGTGACTCCTGGACAACTATTGAAGTAATTCAAATATGTATTTAATGTGAAACTCTCTGAATCAAATTCATAAATTAGTCAAATTTAACAAATTGGATCGATTTCATCATTCATACAAGCTGTCGGTGATCTCATGTTGATTTCGCCATTGAAATTCGTGTAACGGAAAAGAAGAAGAAATTTTTTTGCTTGTACAACTGACACTGAATCCTGTAGCTCTTACTGACATATTTCATCCCTAACTCATCTGGTAACTTAGAATCAAGTCTCAGCTATTGTTCTTCTCCACACCCAAAACCCTTCTCAAATGCTAACAAAACTTGAGAGAGTTAAATAGAGATTTAGATAGGGAATTCTTAATTTGTTCTCCATTCTCATAACACTTCTCTAAAGGTAACGTAACGAAACTTGCGAGAGTTAAATAGAGATTTAGAGAGGGACTTGTCATTTTGTACTCCATTCTCATAACGCTTCTCAACAGGAGACAAAACCTACGAACGTGAAATACGAACATAGATGACTCCACATTTTCTTCTCTACACCCTTCTTAACAGCCAACAAAATTTACCAAATTTAAGTAGGGACGTGGATAGGAAAGCTTCCGTTCCCTCTCCTCCTAACTCACAACACTTTATCAATAGCAACAAAACTTGCATGTGTTAGACGGAGATGCATGGTACAGGGCTTTGTAGTCTTGTTCTGTAGTAGGCTCGTATGTTGCGATCATCTACTAGGCAGATGAACAGTAAAAACCTGAAGAACAAGGCTTTTAAAACTGAATGTGATTCTCCGGTGATTTAGATAGATTTGACTAAAATTAATCTGCTATCATATATATTGCTGTGAAAGGTCCTACTTTTAAAATGCTCAATACAAAATTAAATCGTTCTTTTCAAATTATCGTTTGTATAACAGCAATAGTTAGTATCCACGGAGTTTAGTGCATCAAAACCCTTTCGAGAAGATCTATAACTTATAGGGCACGATAGGCTTGGTTGATCTCCGATCTCAACTTTGTCTACTTTTGTTTCGGTAAATTTCTTTTAAAGAAATCAAAATTGTTTTTACATCGATCATAATACGAAGCCACATTTTCTCGTTCGTAAATCCAACTAAAAATACTGATATTGATGTATCATATCGGTTAGAGTAAAATAAAACTCTTCAAATAGATGAAAAACACTTCCGTTCAGAAGTTGTATAAATATATGCGCTAAATCCTTTGAATCTTTTCAGAAGTTCACTTCCTGTTACTCTGCTAATGATATTCCAATTTTCAAAACCACCATTCAAATTCAATGTTTTCACTCTCGATCAGCATCAGTAAAATGCAGTACAACTAAAAACACAAGCAAAACCTAGGCCAACTCGTCGATAGACTGACACCGAACCCAGATGTGCATTCAAAGTCCCTCTGGCAAACTTGGGCTCTATATTTCTCAGGCCTTCCATCTGTTGGGCGCTCGGACCAGCAGTAGAAGCTCTCGGTAGCGAAACTTACGGGCATTATGAAACCCAGGTGAGCAGATTCAAGGAGACAATATCCGGAGTGAAAGGGTCTTTTTATTTCAATTTTTCTAGGGCCGAATGTAGTCACAGCCCTCCACGACAGGCCGTAGTTCATACAACGTAGCTTTGATGCTCTACCTCTGCAAATACCTGTGAAGCGACTTCAAATGAAGGTATTAAAATGGAGAAATAATTATTAATTTAATCATTCTTAATTAATTAATAATCACAGTGACTGACTCCGCTGATTGCAAAAAAGTACTTACTCAAGCTTTTATTTATATAAGCGAACAACAATTACTGAAATATTTTTCCATCGGTAAACATAATAGCTTTAGTTGGAGTCGATATCCACAAATAGATGTATTGCAGTTGTTCATCTGGGTAAGTTTAATAACGATACTGACATTTTCTATTAGTAAACATAGTAACTGAAGGGTGATTTTATTGAATGAAGTTAATAATTCAAAGCATGAAGTTGCAGATTTAATCTCAATGAATATTGATCTCGGACGAAGCGGCGCAATTGATGAAAGCAGCGTATCATGCACAACAACAAAGTATAAGATCGAGTCATGTACAATTATTAATGGAAGCTGCGAATCATGCACAGTACATTATCTTCTCATAAATTCAGAGCTTCCTTCAAAAGATGCTGTGCAGTCACGTAAACTCACGAAGAAAAGATCTTAAGTTAATACTTGAAATGTTAATGACACTACGGTACGAAAATTTTGCTCTCATAAAGATCAAAAACAGGTAAAAACGCTCGCGTCCAACAATGGACGTTGATTGTATGATTTGGACAGTGGCTTACATTAGGTAGGTTATCACATAAGTTAGGTCATCACATGAAGTAGGTTATCACAGTAGGTAGGTTATCACAATTAGTAGGTTATCACATTAGGTAATTGTTACATTAGCTGGGTTTTCACATTGGGTAGGTTATCACAGTTAGTAGGTTATCACATAAAGTTATCACAGTAGGTAGGTTATTACAATTAGTAGGTTCTCACACTAAGTAGGTTCTCACACTAAGTAGGTTATCACATTAGATACATTATCACATTAGCTGAGTTATTCCATTGGGTAGGTTATCACCTAAGGTAGGTTATGGTCAAAACTTTCAGTGCATCGTGGCTTTAAAATCAAATGTCTGGAGGCACACCTATAAAAAATCAATGAAGGCACACTCTTAGAAGAGAGATTTTTCAAAGCTGTGTGCTGTAAATAAATGTTCAATGATTTTTGTTGTTATAAGTTTTGTGTTTCCTGACATGTAACGTATGAGTTATAACTTACAATTCACAGCATATAACTCATGACTTTCAAGTTATAACATACACCTTTTCTCCAACAACTTATAGCCTGTAACTTATAACATATAAGCCCTAATTCTTATCTCACAGCTGATAACTTGTGACTCATAACTTCAATTTTATTACTTGTATCAATGTTTTAGTTTTCATTTCAAACGATCATTTACTTGAGAGGTTGAATGCCAGCCCCAGATATTCGCAGTAGTCCATTACTTCAATCAGGCAATAAGTTATTTGAATAACTGTTACAAACTGTTTTGCGGATAAGTTCAGCATAGAATGGCATCAAATAACTCAAAGATCTATCGTTTCAAGGCATCGTACATTGCAATATGATTTTGAAACTATATAAAATTGGTCGAATTGGAGTATATATACAATAAGTTGATGTAGGATCTGGATGAAATAGGTCGATTCAGAGACTTAATGAAATAGGTCAATTTAGAGACTTGATGTAATAGGTAATTTAGAGATTACTGCGACTATGGACCGAGCAGGATTTGATACACAAATGGAGCATTATGGTGAAAGCTTATGCCAAGATTATGCTAACACTATAGTATAAAAATAATGATTGCATCATGGTTTTGAATTTATGATACAATTTTGGTAATATGATAATTGCAACATTTTTATGTCGACATTTAAGAAACAGAATTGTGTCGAAATTATGGTACATTATTGGATCGAGATTATGACAAAATTATTCAAACAGTGATTCATGTCATGTGCAAAAAATTAAAAAGCCATATAAATTGAGGATGGTACATTTTTAAGTTGAAAAGATGATAAATATTTCAAAGAGAAGTACGTTAATTTTTAACCGTTCTAATTCGTTGAACATATTTCCGTTGTTACAACTTCTGCTATTAGATTGACATTGTTATCAGGTTATCACCGACAGAATCAATATGGTTTTTTACAGCGATTATCAAAAAAAACACATTAAGGGCAGAAATTCGAAACGAAATAAAATAAATGTAATTTACATTAAATGTGCCACGTAAGACACGTGGGAAAAATTAGGGTTATAGAGCGATATTAGTAGAAGTTAAAAATTTGTTCTTGATGTTCCGTTTAGTCAAAATCTAAACGTTTGCTCAAAATATAAAATAACCCTCCCTATTAGTAAAAAATCGTCCAAAATTCATGCAATGGAAACCGATAGTAACGACTTATTTCAAAAAGATCGTGCAAAATTTACTAAATCTTCATAGATGTTGATGAAAGAATGCAAACGAATACCTTCCCAGGAGTGTCACTAACATCAGTTTCAGTAATTCAAACGAATTAACTGGAGACGTTAGACTCAAAGCTGACAATTTTCATTCACTTCGTAATGTGACAGATATGATCGTCGTTCAGGGCTTTCATTAGGACCTTAACTTTATTTGGAATTCAGAAAGGAAGCGCAGCTTCGAAGATTTTTCTGTTCCTCCGAAGCAGCATTTGGAGGCACCAATTCTGTGTCTCCGTTCACTGGGACATGCCTGGATGAGCTAGAAAGGCATAGGCAGCAATGAAATCAAAAGCAGTTTTAGTTCTCCTCGATTTCCCCTACCGGCCTATTATGCGTTGGTGATCAGTAAATCTTCTTAAAGAGTTTAACGGATAGAATAGCTCATTCGATTGCCTAGCCATAATGTCCGTAGAGATTCAGTTGTTTATAGAATGATTTATTTTCATAGCCCGAACAAATAAAACATCGTAAAAATTATTTGGGTGGAAAACTTTTCATTCGTTTTCAAATAATCTACCACTTAGCATGCCATTCCAAAACGAAGAGGCTTCTCGAAATATATTTTTGTGTTTTTATTTCCAAATTTCAAAATAAAAGGCTTGAATAAAAACAGGAACACTAAAATGCTCACACATTTACATCTTTTCCAATGCTGAACTTGGAGCCTAATCTTGATGCACTCTCATATGCAATCTTTATCAACGGTTGAGATGAACTACATTTTTGTAATAAAAAATTTTTACATAAGGCAGGCACATTTTTGTCAAAAGATCTCGCATAAAAGTCGGCCGTGAGTTACGGTAGTTCAAACCTGAAAATTCGAATAATTTGAAAATTACACAACAAATTTATTGAAAGCAATCGGAGACAAATTTTAAATAATCACTAAGCCGTGCCCTACCGGACGGTGAAGATAGCAAGAAGTGCGCAAGGAGTTTTCGATCGTCATGTGCTAACAAAATGATCTTCATTGTAATTAATCCTTTGAAAATAACCTATTTAAAATGAATGATAGAAATAGCCTTCTCGTAACGAACAAATAATATTTTTAGAAAATGTATTCTATATTCAATTTTCTAATATTCAATATTTCTATGAGACCTAAAGAACAACAATTCTTTTGAAAGTAGGGGGGAAATACCATTGCTCTGTGGTAAAATTAATTTCAAATCATTTGTTGAGAACATTTAAAAAAATTAAATTTAATAAAATTTAAATTCGCATTTGATCACTTTTACAATTTTATTCATGATTTTGTTGCTGAGTTCAGCAATGGTGGTTGTATTTAAAAATGATCATAAACATTTATTAACAACGAATTTTGTGAAACGTCACTATAAGACACGAAAAATTATAGAACAGTGAACTAAGAACATTTTTGAATCAATAAGCAGTTATATTAATGATTATTTTTCTACTACCATAAACTAAATATCACGTGAGCAGGCCTATCCTTTTTTCTTAGATTGAGTGAATCCTCCAGTCCGTGTCCTAATTCATTTGTTTTTATCAAATATACAAATGCTGACGAAAGTACTTTTAGACTCTCCGATGATGAGCTAGTTTGTCATTTCATAGAGCTCAACTTAATGGTGCAAGAATGCAAAATAATTTTATTATGTGATTCGTTATAATAATATTTTAAACTCGTTATTCAGAAATACAGGTTGCACTAAAAAGTTTAACCAGAACTTCAGACAAATAAAGTACCAGGCACTATAGCAGGTGACGGAAACGAATCAGGTTTCCAAGAATTTATTAATAAATGAAACAGACCAATCCTTATCTTGGGTTATAGAGGATAAGGGGAGTGTGGTGCACCCCATCAGCGCGCTCAGGAACCCCAGTGCCTGACACAACTGTCGGGAGAGATAACCAACACAATTAGAACTAAAGTAAGAGAAGATTTAGAACTTAAGTAATCATTAAAAGATAACCGACTTGCGGTTCAATGCAAATAGCATAGTTATTAAGTAATAAATATTTACGTACGGTGGCCGACCAGCGGTCCATGCAATTAGGATTATATGGTAATGAAGTTAATTAAATACGGTGGCCGACTAGCGGTCCTCGCAATTAGGGTAATAGAGTAATGAAGTTAATTAAATACGGTGGCCGACTAGCGGTCCACGCAATTAGGGTAATAGAGTAATGAAATTAATTAAATACGGTGGCTGACTAGCGGTCCACGCAATTAGGGTAGTAGAGTAATATGGTAATGTCGTTAATTAAGTACGGTGGCCGACTAGCGGTCCAAGCAATTAGGGGAATAGAGTAATGAAGTTAATTAAATACGGTGGCCGACTAGCGGTCCACGCAATTAGAGTAACATAGTTATGAAGTTAATTAAATAGTTTTTATTGAACAAATCATTAGCAAGGATTCTCTCCTATTTATAATTTAGGTTGACGAGACCAACACAAACTGCTCGACAGACAAATATGAAATGGCGCTGACCATCACTGTGTCTCACCATCGAATAGGCAGTAGAGTTTTGTCAGCCGTCCAGAGGCGAGGATACGGGACGAGCATCGTAGCGCAGCGCAGGGGAGGTGGAGGAAGAGAAATTAGCCGGCCATGGTAGCTCGCAGGTCCATCAGTGCTGTATGAAGACCATTACGATGGTCGGGTCTTGAGTCGGTTGTGGTGCACAGACGATTGCTTGATGAAAAAGTCAACCGTGCATTCCAATTGACGTTAGCCACCATTTGTACTGACGTACGCTGCAAGCACCACTAGGCACAGAATAAACAATTGTAATGCGGCCCATAGACGTTCAATTTTATTGTCAATATAATTGACAATGATAAATATTGACAATTAAATTGATCGTCTATAAGCTCAAACTGATTTTATTGCGTCAATACATTGAGTCAATTAATTGACGGTAGTCAATCAAGCCCACAGACGATCAATACAATTGTCAATATTCATCATTGTCAATTATATTGACAATAAAATTGATCGTCTATGGGCCGCTTTAGTCACATAGAACTCCTCAGGTGGTTAGAGTTCTGCTGCCGGTGCAAGTCTGAGCTAATCACATGCAGTGTAACGGTAAGGCTCAGAGAGAATCTGTCGTGAATCTGTCCTGTGGCGCCGAAGGTGCTCTGACGTGAGCAGCCGCGGCCATTTTAATCTTATGCTTAGTCGTAATGGTTAGAGAAACATAGAGAAGGTCAGCGCCAGAAATTTTAAATTGACAACTAAATTTTGAAAATACAATTCAGTTAAAGTTACTGAAATTAAGTGAATTGAAGAGAATTTTATCAACCTTAAAATTAACTCTAGTGAATTTTCTTCACTGCTCACGGGGGGATTCGATCGCTGAACAAATAGCGATTGAATGTGATCTTAATTTCTAGGAAACTAACCATTTCACATCGGTAATGTGAAACTCTACTAGAACCGTACAACTAAGGGTAGCGCGCACTACATGTTTGCGTACGCGCCAGGGCGCAACTTCGAGCTACGTTACGATCGCGACGGAAAGTCTCCGTCGGCAGGTTCGTGCTAGTATCATCAACGCTTACTTTTCTAAGCAGAGGAATCACGGAAGTTACATGACGTTTTACTATCTCGCCAGATTTTCCTTTCCAAGCAGTTACGTCAGTAACTTCTCCCAAACTGTTGGTAATACACTTGGTTACGACTGCCATCGGGTATTCGAATGCTTTCAAATATTTATCTTTCAAGAGTATTACATCTCCTGTTTGTAGTTTTGCATGAAGTACGGGCCGATACAGGTTACTTTTATCGGTAGCTTGTCTTATCAACGTGTTAACGAACTCAGCACTAAGTTTTTATTAAATTTCCCTGTACATTACGAAGCTTGGTCAACTCTTTCCGCAAAGCATCGGAGGTGCCGGGAAGCTGTCAGTCCGGATCGGTATTTTCGTTCGTTTCTAGAGCCGGGATAAGATTGGGAGATATTAATTCACGGTCCTTAACAAGAAGTTCTGGAGTAAGAGGGGCTGGCATTTGTGCCAAGTCCTCGCTGCGCAAGCTTTCGTGGAACGCTACAGGACGTTTGTTCATCAGAAAGATAGTTTGTGCTACGAGAAAATTGAAATTATCCCGCGTTAATACAGATTTACACACAGCACCGTACATTAACCTTTTTACGAGCTTGACACAAGTTTCTATAGTTGAACCCAGAGCGCTATGACCATTGAAATACTGTTCAAATTTTACAGATTCGATTCCGTTCTCCAAAAGGCCAGTTCTTGCTTCTACGGCTGATAAAAGGGCAGAGATAATGTTAGCGCCAGCTACAAGCTGGGTACCAAGATCGGAAAATACCCTGGCAGGCAGCCTGTACTCGAAGGTGTGCATCTGAAAAGCTTTCAGAAAGCTCCTTACCGAGAGATCGGAGCAAACTTTCAAATTTACCGCTCTGCTCCATAAGCAAGTAAATGCAAGATTTCACACCTTTTGATTGTTCCCGTTATTTTTTGTAAGGAAGGGACCAATACAATCAATGAAAGTGAACCTGAAGGGTTCATACGAAGGATTCGAACGGAAATCTCTGAATGAATTTTGAGAAAGCTTGACGGTGCGATTGTTTAACCTACCGCAAACAGCACAATTTTTTAGTACCTTGCGGACTGTGCTGAAAGGTTTAGGCAACCAATATTGCTTTCGCAAGTGCGACAGAACGCTGTAGCAACCCGAATGGGCCAACTGAAGGTGCGCGTCTCTGATAATTGCATCAGTAAGCGAACCGTTTTCTAGCAATATCGGGTACATGCTGTCATTAGCATGACCTCTGTTGAATTTACTTTTGACTGTGAGAAGACCGTCCCCGTCGAGAAAGATGTTTAATATAGTAAAAAGAGGAGAAATATCCATAGGTTTTTTGATTTTGATTTAAAAAGGCTGAGGATGTTAGCGAAATTTGCTTTTTGATGTGACGCAAGCACATTTCGATAAGCCTCCTGATAGATTGCTTTCTCATTCGATGGCTCGTTTCCACTGGCTAGTCTTAGTTGTTTTGCTTTGACTCTAGCTTTCAATATACTCACAAATTTGAGTACGTTGAAAGTGATGCGAACAACTTTCCGAAAAGACGAATACTTCTCGACAGGGACTAATGGTTTTCTCTGACCCTCAGAGATGCTCGCAGCCTGCAATTTTTGCATGGAGTCAGCCGGCTCGAGCCTAGGATCAGGAATGGTTACTTGAAAATCGTCGGCGCCGCTGTCAACCGACGGCTTTGCAACTTCTGGAATAAGAGGTCATTTTAGGAGTCATTTTGGCTGCACGGCTTTCTCATGCAGTCTGCAGGATTAGCATTCGTAGAAGTGAAGCCGAACGTAATAGGAAATTTAGCACATTGCCTCTGAATGTGCTCTAAGCGATTCAGCACAAAGACTGAGCGTTTTTGCATTTGGTCGAGTTTTCAGCTATAAGCATTCAGCCAGTGCAGAGTTATTAAGCTGTCGGTGAAAAGAGTAGCTTGAACAATGTTTATGGGAACTCGCATTTGCTCCCACTCAATTCATTCAAGAACTCTGAAATTACGTCTACTCCTAGTGTCACAGCTTGAAGCTCTAACGCAGGTATGATTTTTAGTTGGGGTTGGGCATTCACGATCTTTTTTTTAGCGCAAATAAATCCCAACTGGCCCCTAACTCTTGCAAGTACAACACGGCGGCGTACATCGTCTAAAGGCCCTGATACACTAGGCAAAAATTGCGGTGATAACCGTCAGCATGCCTCGCGAAGTGCCTCCCACCCCTGCACACCAGCCAGTTGGCAGAGTGGCCACCAAGCTTTGCTGCGATCCGACCATGTCGGGAACAGACGGGCGTCACTGCGATGAGCAGTACAGTTTTGATCGTTGACAAGAGAGGTGCGCAGCTGTGTCTTGCTCCGCAGTTGAGTGGACAAAACTACAACGCTGTACTTTATTGACGCATTCAAAAAATACGGCTGCTTATAGAATGTGAAAAGCAGCTCTTACAGAAAGCTAAAGCACAGCGCAATGGGCGCTTTATTTCTATCCGGCGCACTATACGGCTGGTCGCACTCGTACACCTACCCGTACGACATGCAGAGACAGACTGACGCCTTGCAATGCATTCCGCGGTGATTCCTCTTGCGTTCTGAGTGTATCATGTCGCCAGTTCTCACTTCAACTGGCGGCGGGATCCACTGCCGCAATTTCTCGAGTCATGAACGCCAGTGTTTCAGGGCCTTTAGTTGCGTCTGTGTACACGGGCAGTTTGAACGCGCTACCGCGCTTCCCTAGGAACCTTGGCGTTTTGATCACGGGAGCAGCATTAGCTTGTCTGGCTATCAGCTTCCATTCTTTTAGAGCAGCTTCGGACAGAATATCGTCCCAACCTAACTAGCTATTACGCTGCAAGGAGTGCATGAAAAGTCTAGCTCTTATGAAAAGCGGAGCTTGGAAACCAAAGACATCGTATTGTTGAGCTATCGCACTAAAGCCCGGGCCAGACCTTGCAACTTCTCGCAGTTGATGCCGCTTCGACGCGTTGCCGAGGGCTCTCTAATCGCTAGAGAGCAGCGTTTTTCATCATGAGCGGGAAGTTGAGCCTTGTCCGATCGCCGTCCCAGGTGCACGGCGCACCGAGTCAGTCAGTGTGAGATCAGAAGGCATTGAGTAAGGTTGTGCTCAGCCCAGCAGCCACTGAATCAGAACACACAGAATTTCCGCGATAGAAAACGGATTCTTTCCGCCATAGTAAAATAATTGAGGAGGGTAACTGCGAGCGAATGGCAAAACCAGCTAAATGTAAATCCTAAGAACGTGAATAAGAAAACTTTTGTTGTCTCACATATGATAATAGAGTAATTTACCATCGATGGAAAGATCGCACGTTCTACGTGTAAAGTATCATAACGAGTAGTAGGATTTTCTTCACTTGTGTATGCATTGAAGTTCACGCATTCAAGGGGGAAAAATGATGCTTTCAAACGAACAGATTTCCTATTCCTCGGCCAAAATATCGAGCTGAATGCCTTCACTAAGTATTTCTGCTTAGGATTCCAGACAACCAAAAAACGATCCATAAATATTTCAATATATGAGTAAAATTACTTCTGAAAATTGAATGCATTCAGGCAGCTACGAAATTCTTAAACATAAGCTTCCTTGCTGCGGAGTTACGATATTATGGAGGCATAAAACTTGGGAGGCTGGGAATCAATACAATTGAATTGGAAATTTTTTGCTGACGGAAAGCATTTCATGAATAAACCGGTATTTTTTGGAACAATTCTGTTTTCCGGTTCAACAAATTATTTACCACAAGTGATACAGCAATAGATTTTATCGTTAGTCTAGTACAATGAACATATTCGAATATAGCCATTTGTGGGCCCGAGTAAGTTCAGCGACTAATAGGGTATCCTATCATCAAAGCTAATTTTCATGAGTACAGTAATGTTTAATCTAATTTACTTGACCTAGGGGCATGCAAGACTGATCTTGTTTGTTTTGAAAGCTTTATAAGGAGTTTTTTCCACTGATTTAAGCAGGGATTGCATTCCAATTCTTAGTTCCAATGAAGAGGATACTGTGTTGTGACCGAAATTTTGAATAATAAGGAAGTATGAAGTTACTTCTGTTTCGTATTAAATGATCATTAGTGCCAGTTTCGGCAGTTAATAATTGTTGGAGTTTTCTGTCGCCATCACCAGTTGGTGTTTTATACATTAAATTACAAAGGGAGAGTTTGTAGAGATCAAAAAGCTAAAACATTTTTAAGCATTTGAATGAATCTTTTGTGTGAGCATTAAATTCTAATTTTATTACTGCTCGAATGGTTTTTTTTTGCAGCCCGAAGAATAGATTGTTTTTTTATCAGTTTCGTTGCAAGCTTCTATCCCATATTGTAGATATGGTGAAATGATTGTTTGATAAAAATTTTTTAGAGCTTCTCAAGCAATACATTTTTACTCTACGTCATTATAATCCAGAGCATTTTATACTTTATACTCAGGATTCCAACGGACTTGGATAATTTAGTACTGATATGTGCGGTATGCTCTTTGAATGCCAGATGTTCATTTAATATAATGTCTAGAAATTTACAGAAGTTGGTTTCTTTAATTGAAAAAAATTCTTACACTCTTTGAAGAGCAACTAATATTGAAATTGGGCGCCTATTAATGTGTATGTATCATCTTATGTAAAATTTTCATTATAACCAGCAATAGTTCATGGCTTGCGACGTCAATTCGTAGTCATTACAACAATAAGATTTCATATTTCTCTATAATGATGACGAAAAAATATCATACAAACACGTTAAGTGTGACGTATTGTATTCGTAAGGAATGATGCATGCATTAACAGATCTCATACTATTTTGATTTGGAGGTTTTGCTATTTATTGCGCGAAGCGAAGCTGCTTCGCACAGCGCATTATTGTTATACGTACTCTCCCTCTCAGTCTACATTGGCAACTGACTGCAGCTGCATTGCGTGATCTTCACAAGCCAGTCTGGTCAGCAGAGGTTGTTTTGCGACACCGCAACGACGACCAGACGCATTGTCGTAATGCAAGGTCTGGCCCGGGCTTAAAAGAATGGCTCGTTTAGTCTTAGCATCTTCGTCTGAGAAAATTTATTTTGTACACAGAGTATCTTTATTTCGATCCGAATTCAAATCCAGCAAGTTCACCACCGTCGGCGTGGGTTGTTCCGCTTCTCAGTCTACGGTACGTTGCAAGTCAGAATCATTGGTGACGACTTTCTGGACCTCAAATTTGTCCGGGGAAACTATCGAGCACAAACGCTGGTAAGCGTACCTGACCTCCTGCGAAAACCTAGAGAACGCACCTTTGTCGATGTAAGTGAGCGCATAGATCAACGCCTTTACAGCGCGTAAGCGAGGAGAGTCAGCAGCTGTATCTACGCACAACAATCTGTACATGACAAGCATTAGCAAGGTTGGTGAACATCTGAGTCCAAATGTGAGTCGCAAGTAACGGTAAGTCACACGAGAAAAGTTTTTTCGCCACGTTTTTGTACAAAAAAACAGAAGTCTACTTGAGTCAGCTTCGCTTTAAGCTATTTGAAGGAACGCTTTCTTTAGGTCGAAGCACATTAGCTTCTCATCGAACCTACGCTGCAAAACTGCGGTAGTAATTTTTTGGTTTAAGGCTAGGCCCGTTGTGCAGAACCTGGTTGTGGCTCAAAGAGACAGCTCCGTTCTTTAGAAGATTGAGCGAGATTTGAAAGAAAAACTACTCTGCATTTTGTAGTTTCTCGCTCCAATCTGAAAACACCCACATGAGGTAAGTAACTGTGCTGAGAATTTTCCTCAATGAATGTTTGTACATTGTCAATTTCGTCGATCACTCCCGATATTTCTTGTTCTTTTAACACGTCATCTATCATGAACGAATGTTCCTCGCTTTTCAGCAACTTTTTTTCGTTGGAACGTAATATTCGTTTGGCACGGACAGCATTGTTTACCAACAGAGAGGACACATCAGACCTCCAAATTATTGGCATTACGAGACGACCGTCAGGTTTTTGTCTGGTGTCATTCAGATAAGTCATTACAATTTTGTCATTTACTTCAGTCGAATCTTCGTCGTAAACACGATCGTTATAATTCAAAATTTTTGAGCATTGACGCCTCAACAGGTCAGCTGCTTCGTTCAACTTTGAGTCGTCAATTTCTCCCTCATTGAGGAGAATACACTACGAATTATGGACGTTAGATTTAGTCAGCGAGTCGTCACCAGTCAGTATGGAGCTCTCAACGCAAAGGTTAACTTCAACTACCGCAGGATCAGAGTCGAATGCATCATTAAACTTTAGCTACCGTAAATTGTTTAAAATGCGTTTAGAGTTGCCAAGCAACATCACACCCTCATCAGTAGCGGAGTACATGGAAGGCACTGGGAGCCCGAACTAAACGTGTTTTTCTTTTAGTACATGAGAGTCATTGGTGTCCAGCACGAATTTTATGTCAGAGATTAGATTAGACGAGCTTGACAAGTTTTGATCTGCATGCTTGAATTTTTAAGTACGGAACGTGCTTACAATTTCACCCAGACCGTCAACATCGAGGTTGGTTTTAATTTTAGGTACACATAGAGCTCGCACCACCACTGTAGAATTACTCAGCTTCAATGGTACTTCAACTTCCTGCGTCAAATAGTTACTGGTTTCATTAAAGCCATGAATGGTTACTTCAAGGTTGCATTCGATTACAGGAAGTGAAACTGATTTGGCTAATTCTAGCTCAATAAAATTAGACTGGCATCCCGAGTATTTCATAGCTCTGACCACAACACCACCTATGTCACAACTGAAAGTAGGAAGAATCACTTCATTATTACCAGTGTGGCAGTGTCCAGTGTCTTCATAGACTCCGTGTGGGATGTACGTAGCGCTCGCTCCGAAACAAATACCTACTGTTAGAAAGGATGTACTCCTAACCTAAATGGGTACCATGAGGATTCAAATGTGATTTAAAGACACCATACAAAAAAAATAATTAAACTATCAAACTAAGAGTATAATACTCCATCAAAAAGTGTGCAAGTGTTCAACCTTCATCTACACAAAGAACCGAACTCCCTCATTCTTCAAGATGGTGCCTAACAAACGACGCAGTACCAACACCAGCTGCAACAACAGCAGTGAGTTTCAGCCGAAGTTTGGTCTGTATCCTGATGTGTCTAGCCTAACGAAAGACGGCTAGGAAGTGGTCTCTGTACTAATAAAATACTTCGACTCAGTGATGACAAAATTTAATAGTGATATTGATAAAATGCAAAATGAAATAAGCATCTTTAAAACACTATTTGAAACAATAGCGAGAAAAGAAGCCGAACACATGGAAATTCTTGAAAAACAAAACGAGACAATAGATAGCTTAGCCTCCCGTCTCGACCAGTTTGAAAAAAGTGATCAGTGCCGCGAGATAGAAGACAAACAATGCACTCTCGTCATTTCTGGAAGGGAACTACCGCAATCTCACGCAAGTGAAATCTGTACAGAAACAGTCTGCCAGCTCCTGAAGGACAATATCAACGTTGACCTCTGCAACACTGACATCACGTCAGCTACCAGAATGGGTAAAAAACCATTAACCGGGAACATAGATCGAAGAAACATTGCATTTGAATTCAAAAATTATAGCAAGAAACGTGAAATTCCCACCGCCTGCCGAGAAAAGAAACCATATTTCTTCATTAAAGAATACCTGATACCTTCACGAGCTAACACCATGTACATTCTGAGAATGGCCAAAAGGAAATTCCGGAAAAAAATGGAATCCAGAGAACCCAGGACGGAAACATCTTCGTATCTCACCCCGGAAACCCAGATTCAAGACGCCGCCAGATCAGCACGCCAGAAGACCTCGAGCAATACCTGATGCTACAACTGAACAAGTCATCGAAACAGGTCATGGGTGACTAGACTGGGTGATCACCTCAATTAGATATCATGTCAGTTTCCCCTCAATTAGGTATCATGTCAGTTCACCTCAATTAGGTATCATGTCAGTTCACCTCAATTAGGTATCATGGCAGTTTCACCTCAATTAGGTATCATGTCAGTTTCACCTCAATTAGATATCAGTTTAACCTCAGTCTTGACAAATGTGGAACAGATGTGTGTGTAACATTTATGAAGAAGGCTGTGTGTGAACTTCTGTAACAACGCAATCAGCAATCTCTACCTACCAATATTACTGTGAATTTTTCTTCTTTACCACTAAAGCTGTTATTACGCGTAAACCATATTAGCTGATTATATCATGATTGTCATATCTTTAGAAACTTATTACCTGTTGTATGTGAACTTGTGAAAACGCTCTCAGCAATCTGTTTGCACCAATATTGTGCTTTTGAACTCCAATATTATTCGCTCATGGACTGAATTTTGTGTGTACTCACGAAATCGCGCTAGATTTTCGACTCTATTCTCTCTTACTTCATAAGCTAGTTTTTAGACAAGAATATCCCTCTAAGCTTGACTCTGTATTTCGTTTGTAAGCTATATAATACCTACTTCTAACAGTTTACTAATTTTAAATGGCTGATCACGCTGATATATTGTTTGAAATCGACCCAGATCTCAATCATTTGAACAGAATATATCCAAACCTAAACGACTCTGAAGACTGTAGGTATACTAATATATCAAAATTTAACGAAACAACGAATAACTCGCCATGATTTCTAACTCCTGTGTTGGAACTGTAGGTCACTCTATTCAAAATTGGGAGAGAAACAATGTACTATTACTGAACTTTAATATAACCTAGACGTGATTAGCTTCACCGAAAGCTGGCTAGATGACTCGAGCAAAGACATGATTCGATTTGAAAATTATCTTAGTTACCATTCGCTACGAAAAAGACGGCGAGGCGGAGGCATCAGTACATTTATATCTAACCAAATAGACCCGAGAATCATAGCGGATGCATCAATCAATCAGGATCATATAGAATCACTCTTCGTAGAAGTGTCTAGAGATGGTAAACGCATTGTGCTTGGAACGGTACATAGGCCTCCTAAGCCTGTCCTATATCCTTCCTAAATGAACTAAATCGTATTAATTCTCAGTTCAACAGGTCCTTATACAATGACATAATAATATGCGTGACTTCAATTATGATCTACTGAAACATGAAAGCTGTGAACCAATCTCTAATTTCCTAACAGCCTTTCAGTCTCGATCTTTCCTTCCGATCATCACTAAGCCTACACGAATAACCTCGGAAACTGCTACGCTGCTTGACAATATCTTTATGACAGACCCAAGTGATTTTCTTACTGGAATCATTACTTCTGACTTATCAGATCATTTTCCAGTCTTTCTTGATTAGAAAAATGTCTATATTGCTTGCACCAAGCCATAGGCTGAAACTTACTCATATCACAAAGTAAACGAATCAAATTTAGAAGAAATGCGCACTATTCTAGAAGAATCAATACCAACATTGCACATGTCTCAACCCAATAATGCAGCGAGCATTGATGAAGCAGTGGTAAAGTTGACTGAAACTATAATGGTCGAATACAATCAGTCTTGCCCAAATGTAACCCGTACAATTACCCCAAAAAATAAACAAAAGCCCTGGATTACTGGAGACATCGTGATAAATATAAAGAAACGTCAAGCGTACCTAGCCCTCCTTTACGAAGGGCGAATATCTCGAGAAACATATAACCGATTCAGAACCTATGTGACAAATCAGGTGAGGTCATCAAAAAAGAGCTACTTTACGCGCAAGTTTGCTCAATTTAAAGCTGACGTTAAAAAGACTTGGCACCTCCTTAACTCTTGCTGTAAACCGAATAACGCTGATAAAAAGGAAATTAAACATGTTGTTCAAGATAATGTAGCATACCATGAAAAGAAAGAAATTGCCAATCTCTTTACCGATTTCTTCGTAAACGTAGAAAAAACTATAGCTGATGGCACTCCAAGTGAACCTACTGATCATCTGGAATACATGGATCATATTCGAGAACACAGCTCCTTTTTCTTTACGCCTACCAACCCCTCCGATATAATTGCGTGCATAAGCAGCCTGAAAAAGAAATCAAGTGGGTTACAAACGTTTCCGACAAAAGTACTTAAAATTATTGCTGATATTGTAGCCCCGCTGATATCCAATCTCATTAACCAGTCTCTCTTACTAGGCACTTTACCGAACTCCCTCAAAGTTGCTAGAGTAACCCCTATCTTTAAAAATGGTGAAAAAACCTGCGTAAACAATTATCGACCTATCTCTGTACTACCAATTATTAGCAAAGTATTGGAAAAAATTGTGTATAAAAAAGTGTACTCTTATATGGAACAAAAATCATTTCTTTACTATAAACAATACGGCTTTCGCTCTAAAAATCAACAAGGCGGGCAATATTAAATCACTTACAAATCCTTTATTCCAATATAGATGGAGGAAAGCCTGTCTTCTCTGTATTTCTTGACTTTCGAAAAGCATTCGATTGTGTGGATCATAAAATATTACTCTCGAAACTACACTGTAAGGGCATCCGAGTGCCCATGACTGGTTCAGATCATACCTAACAAATCGGAAGCAATACGTTGTCATCGACAACGCAAAATCGGACCCACAGACAATTAGCCATGGAGTTCCGCAAGGATCTGTTCTTGGGCCTCTCCTATTTCTGATTTTTATCAATGATATTATTAAATATACGTCATTCTTCAAATTCATACTTTTTGCCGATGACAGTACGCTTTCTGCGGTCCTTCCAAACCAANTCGAAGAAACCAACTCCTGTAAGTTTCTGGGCATCATAATAGATAAACATCTGACCTTCAAAGAGCACATCGCTCATATTAGTTCTAAATTATCAAAATCCATCGGGATCCTAAATAAAGGTAAAACTTTCCTGCCTGAAGCAGCTTTACCAATGCTCTACCGAACGCTCATTTCTCCATACTTGCAAAACGGAATAGAAGCATGGCACGGAACTGATAAAAATAAAACCAATAAAATTTTTACTCTCCAAAAGAGAGCCATCAGAGCGGTAATGAACCTAAAATGAATGCTCACACAAATGATTCATTCAAAAATTTACAAATACTTAAACTTTCAGATCTCTAACAATATCTCCATTTGCAATTTCATTTATAAAACTCTAAGAAATGATGGCGACAATAGCCTAAAACAATTATTAACTGCGCAAACTGGTCAACACGACCATTTAACCCGAAATAGAAGTAAATTCATGCTTCTTTATTTTGCAAAGGCCCGATCGCAACACAGTATCCTCTTCGTTGGAACTAAAACTTGGAACTCAATCCCTGCGGAGATCCGTGAAAGCAATTCTTACAAAGTATTCAAGAGACATTTTGAATCTCATTGCCTATCAAAATAATAGTCGTGTGAGACCACCAAGTCACATCTTGCCTCCTACATGTCCAGTCCTAATAATGTGATTTACCATGGGTAACATAACCGATCTTCAGTCTGCTCTTAATCGTTTTATCGAGTATATTGTTAAACATAGCCGATCTGACCTCTGTTGTAAAATACAGCATGAAATATCAAGTCAATTATCTCACTGATCAGTCTATTGCGAAACTAGGTTAAGTGAATTAGGTTAAACATTATTGTACACCTTAGAATACTGTGATGGTAGGATGCCCTAGAAGTCGCTGAACTTGTTCGGGCCCACAGGTAGCTATACTCTAGTTTGACCATTGTACTAGACTTAATTAAGAAACATTTAGCCTTTGTATCACCTGTGGTAAATAAATTGTTTAAATTGTTTAAATTGTTTACCAACACCTGAGCGAACTGCTGTGCCCGTCCATACAGTGCCAGTTTATACACTGTCTTTCTTTGCGCGCGCTCTCGACTGCTTTGCAGGAACAAATGTCTTGCAATGTCTTGCAAGTACTTCATGCAAAACATGAACTGAGAAAGTTATTTGCGCAGAGAGAGTTTTTCGTTTCAAACGTGTTGCCTTGTGTAGATAAAGAATTTGTAATTTATTTCGTGTGCAAAGCGTTACGCAAAAATTTACATTCTAATTAGGCCGCTGTCACACGGCGACCAAATGGAGACGTTTCGTCATAATCATCTGCAGTCAGCGGTACTACTCGGCCTGTCTAGCACCGCGAAACCGTCAGATTTCAGCCTTAGTTTGGGACCAGTTTGGTCAAACTATGGCTGAAATTTGATTGTGTTGTGGCCCTGGACAGACCGACTAGCGCCGCTGACTGTAGATGATTATGATGAAACGTTACTATTTGGTCTCCGTGTGACGGCGGCCTAAAATGTTCTAGAAGGTACCAGCAGCAAGCACAACAGGTATCAACATGGATTTTCTTCATTATCTTCACTTTGACGGCAGAAAAGTTCTCATAAAAGAGCAAAAGATTTCTTTAACTAAAAAATTATTGAGAGATACGAGATCGGTAATATTTCCAGAATTATTCCAAAAGGCTTACTTGTCCCTGCATCCGACGCACAACATGGCATCAAAATTTTCAAAAAGTTCTTTACTTTGGCATGGCAGCGACTCTCCTTGGATTAAGAAAAGGATTATCGAAATTGTCACGAAGAGCGCTCATACAAAGTCAAGTTAAAGTTAACTCGAGTTCTGCGTTGGAAGACGCCGAAGACTTGGGCAACGTACGCTTTCAACGTTGTTTGAAAAAGGTTTGTTCAATGTTAACTGGCGAGAAACCATTTTTAAAAAATAATTCTCACGAATTTCAACACGACGCAGTTTTGATTGAAGAAATGGGACGACATTTAGTAAAATTATAGCACATTCAGTGCAAGTTGCCACCAACAACTCGGTATTTCAGGGTTCGAGGCTCGAGGTAGAAACAAGATAAACTTTGAAGGACCCTGTAGCTCGTTGACCAATCATGTGAGAAGCCAATATCGGTGCGCTGAGGGCCCCAAAGAGCTGACTGGCCGGTTCTGGGGGACAGAAATCGAGCGAAGAAACTTCTAACCGAGCAAGTGATGCACTACAGCGCCATACCGCCATCGTCCAAGAATTGAAGCGTCGAGCTAAATTTTTGTGCTCGAGCTTTGCCCTTTTTAAACTCGGTGGCTCTTTCACCTGAGGCGTCAAGTTCAAGAAAGAACAAAGTTTCCAGCTCAGAAATTTTGTACTCGAACTTCACACTTTCTTAAACTTGGTTACTTTCATTTAAGGTGTCAATTCAAGAAAGAACAAAGTTCCAGCACAGAAATTTCGTAACCGAACTTTGTACTTGAACTTGGTGACCCTTTCATTTGAGGCGTCATGTTCAAGAAAGAATAAAGTTCGAGCACAAAAATTTCGTACTCAAACTTTGAACTTGCCCGAACTTAGATGAGTTTTTCATTTGAGGCGTATAAATCATGGTAAATAGCCTTTGAAAATTTCCATATTCTTGAAACATTTCAATGCCTGCGATTCTTGCAAATTATTTCATGAGACATCTTTTCACGGAATTCTATTGCTAAAATCGTTCAATTTCAAGATGCATGAGTTTCATTAGGTTATGTATTCAAACCGGTCATGGTTAGCCTTGCAAATGTTTTTCTGTGAAATTTGTCAGAGCCTGATGAATTTTCCCATATCTATCATCATCATCATCTTCAGTTACACACTCCCAAGTTGATGAAATGTTTTCAGGCACAAATTGCAGGACCTGTTTTTCATCATATTTTACGCATTCTCACAAGTGCAGTACTGTGTGTACCATAACATTATGCTCTGCTTGGCAGTAAAACAGAGCGTAGATAAAACTAGTGAATGGTCAGAGAGTTAGTGTTTCAGTTAAAAACGTACTCCCCTTCACTTGCCGTCACACGCAAACTTTTCCACCAAACGCCACCTGTCAGTTTTACCAAGTTTGTCATCTCAAATGTTCTAATACTTCATTTTCTGAAATTTAACTTCACTATTGGTGGTCAACCGTTATCGAATGCAATAACCGGCCAAAATTTAATTAATAGGAATCCCAGAGAGCGAAATTTTGGCCGGAAAAAGCCACAGTGGTATTCCTACCTAAAGACCTGGTTCAGCCCTTCATCACAACACTTCCCCACGAGGACTTCACCACCAACACTTCACCACCAACACTTCACCACCAACACTTCACTACCAATGCTTCACCACCAGCACTTCACCAACAACAGTTATTTCACCGACACTTCACCAACACTTCACCACCGACACTTCACCAACACTTCACCACCGACACTTCACCAACACATCACCAACACTTCACTACCAACACTTCACCACCAACACTTCACCAACAACACACCACCACCAGCACTTCACCACCAACACTTCACCAACAACAGTTATTGCACCGACACTTCACCAACACTTCACCACC
>JACJUY010006836.1:31318-55320 GCA_014220935.1 Platorchestia sp. MABIK
GTATAGGAGGAAAAATTCTAAGCACAAACCCCACTCTCCCCAGGTGTCTGAAATGGGTACCGGTCTTGACCGGGGGAAAGCGTCATTGCGTCCTGGTGTTAGTTATTAGGCATTTAAAAAACCAATGTACAAGGTCATATGTATCAGGCTTGAATTGGAAATAAATCATCCGTAGATGCTGATGTCTGTTTGTTCGTTTATTGCACATTTCACTCAAAATTTAAGGCTAAAGGTAAAAAAATATTTGCTTTGGTGTTGTTTTTAGGAGTTAAATAGATGAATTGCAGAAATAAAAATCTCCCGAACCTCTAAGAATACAGTATATTCTCAGAAATGAGAACCATGCTTCTCTGCCATGAAATTGTTCAGAAATTTTATGTAGGTCGCGCCCAATACGTCATTGTCTACTTTGATGTGTTTTCGGCCTTGAGATTTGGTATCGAATTTTCCAACAAGCTCCTATATGCACTGAATACTTTTCATTTTTTTCCTCTCAGTCTCCTTTTCTACAAGTGACATGAAAATTTCCTTATGTTGCAGTTTATGTGCCACTTATTAATCCTCATCTAGTTTCCCATATTTCGCTAACTCATAACGAATTAGAACCGCACATTTTTACTGCTTGCTCGCCGTAGATATAACATTGCCCAATTAATTTCTATGATTTGATTGAATTTTTTTTTCAAATTCTAATTTGAACACTTTAATTTAATCATTCTTACAGCACAATGTATAGATTCATCGTATCAGCCTTTTGATGGTAAAGAGATATAGATTTTAAGTTTTAATTTTTTTTCTATGGATGAGTTTCATTGAAGTTTTCAATGTTTAAGAAACAATGGATGGATGACAGATTTCAGCTTTCGCACACTGTTCGATGAACAGTGTTCCCAGGTCAGATGTTATAAAATACATAAAGGTGTACACAGGCACTAAAGCCATTAAAAATATCGTGTTTCAGTGCCTAAATGTACAGCACCAAATGGACGGTGCAAGTTGTGGTCTATTCGCTCTAGCATTCTCTACCTCTGTAGTGAAAGGAAAAGATCCGTCTTTCCTGTCCTACGACGTGCGCAAGATGAGGAAACAAGTTATTTCGTGCTTCGAAAAAAATTCTTTGATGGATTTTCCACTATTGGCAACATCTGGAAGCGTCAGCTGTGAAAAAGGAAAACTTCTCGGGCTCCATGGACCACGAATTCGAAAAGAAAAAATCATCAAGTGTGAAAGCTAAATGCTTAAATGTAAAACACATGCATTTCTATTTTTAAAGAACGAGTTACCGTTTATTTGATTGACCACATCCAGGAAGCTTTATAAATAATGTTGTTCAAACTGAGTGATTAAGTAATGAATGTGGATCATGTAAGTTATGTTATGTTGTGCTATGAATGTTGATTGGTTATAAATGTTGATTATAATATCATGTTAATTTAACCAAACTTTTAGAATTTCTTTGGTTAATTTATTGTTAAACTTGAGTTCAAATAAAGGCCGGCAAGTGTTTCCCAGCAAGTGGTGAAGGCCCAAATTTTAGTCCCACTGCTCGGATTAACTGAAAACGGCAGCTGGTCTGAGTGGTGGGGCTGGGATCGAAAGCCACAACTCAACGAGTCCCAAAGAAGAGAAAGACCGACTGAACTTCATGGCTACACACACTCGACGTCTCTCAGACATTCTCTTATTGGGATTAGTTAGTTCGTTGATGACTTTGAAAGCAAAGCGGAGGAGGCAAATGGGAGCTGTGCTCCCTCCCCCACGGTAAGTGCATGCAAAAAAATTATCTAATTGCTGGTCCGCTGGAGATGGGTATCAGCTGCAATTCTAGTTCAGATTGATGGCTCAAGGAAGCTCATGTTATCTGAGAATTAAGAGCTAACGAGAGCGTAGCCCCCTGTTGTCTGTGAATGCTCAAGAATGTTTGCATATACTATTTTCCCAAAGAAAATTCCACTCTTCCGTTTGAGAGTACTTTGAAGTCAATAGGTGCATTCTTTCAAAAATTATGAGTGGTGGACTTGAGTGTTTTGACGGCGCGCGATTCGGACAGGTCTCTCAAGAAATTTCTGTACTTTCCACAAAACCGTTTCCGTACCTTATCGGCAGCGGCCTGCCGATTTTCTTTGGTCACTTTTTAATTTAGATGACCAGTGTTCACAGAAAGACACTTAACTCAAAATTTGAGTACAATCGGAAAATGCGTAGAGATCTTCGTGTCGAACGACCGACCAAAATCACATGGCAAATGCAATTAACCGGCTCATGTGGTGGCGGGCGCTGAACAGATTATGATTTCACCGTAATGAAATACAGGCGTTTTTACATAATAATTTGATTTTGACAGAAGTACGTGGCTCAAACCCAAAATTTTCACCCTATTCAAAAACAAATCCTAAGAACCCAAGGCATATCGCAAAAATCCAAGATCTTGGGTTAAAATCCAAGCATTGGCAGCCCTGGCTTGTACTGCTGCAGACTAGCAAGAATTAAAAAAAAAGCGCTTTAAAAATTGAATTTAATACCACTGACATGTATTAAATTAATTTAAATATTTAAATACCAAATAACATAGGTATTAATATAGTAAATACAGCAATAGATTTAAAGGCTTGAGGAAATACTTCTCATGTGAAAACAAATTTACATGTTTAAAAATAAAAAACTTGTAAGTTACATAAAGACATATGTAATTTAATCCATTTAGAGTAATTATATTGTCCCCACTTGAAAGTGTGCGTCCAACTGTCATACCCTATCGCATAAAAAACTACTACTCCTTTGAAAATATTTCAAGAAAAGCTACTCGACAGATAGAGCGGATTTCGAGGCATGGAAAACAGTGATGTCAATCCACAAGTTTTGCTTTAAATAAAAATTCGTCTCAGCCCTTAACAAATGCGCACCTTTCATTACGGAGAAAGTTATGCCCAGAAATGCTAAATGGAGAACAGACGAGATGAAAGAGCCGAACAAAGTTAAAAAATACAAGCGTAGGCGCAAACTGAATAAATCAAACAGTGCGCTTCGAAAGCTACATAAAAGTTATGTGAAGTGTTGTGTAGTTTCTTTCAAAACAACAAGATGTATATTTAGCTGTAGATGCAAGCTACAGTTTCAGTAGCTTTAGACTACTAAGGCTGGAGTAAGGAAACACTGGGAAGCACGTATCAGTGCACTGGGTGGCTGTCGGCTACAGACTTCCTGTCAAAACCAGCCGTGCCCGGAAGTCAGGCAAGAAGCGCGTAACAATGCCTTCCGGAGCTCGCAAGAGGAGCCTTACAACAGCTTCCGGAGCTCTTACTCATAAAACCAGTGCCACATTATACCGACGCATATTTTAATATACAACAAGAAGATCCCACGAAGAAAAGCAAAGCAGGGTCACTTCCACAAAGAACATTTGGCGGAAAAACAAAATCGAAAAAGAACGTGGGAAATCATTAGAAAAGTTTTTCAATATAAAAAATAAGGCAGCAAATGCCATTCTGACAACCTTTCAAAAACGGCGAATGACTTCAACACTTTCTTCTTAAAAGTTGGAAAAGTTGTTTTCAATGAAGCGTCTAGGCCCAAACATACCCACAGGTGCAAATCCAAGCAATGTTTCATTCCCTAATCTGAGAAACAGATGGAGACCAAAGCCTTTGGCATCGTAGTGATAGGAAAAATTTTAGACATGAAAAATAATAAAGCGCTTGGACATGATATTAGCCTTCAATATTTGAAAGACAGCTTCACTGTTACAGAACCCCTGATTTGTTTGGAAAATAAATACGTCTAGAGCGACAAACATGTTTCCCGATCAATGGAAATTCTCCATTGTTAAGACATTGCACAAATCTGGTAATCTCGATGAAGCGTCAAATTGCAGACCAATCAGTCTTCTGCCTGTTATCTTTCATATATTAGAAAAAGTTATAACAAACCAGCTCTCGTCTTACATAGAAGAGTTACTCACATCTACTTCACCGCGATCAACATGCTTACAAGAGAAACACCCGTGCTCAAGACGCTTTACTTAACATTACAGAAAAAATTTAGAATGATTTGACCAAAAAATTAGCTCTCTTACTATTACTTGATCTCTCCTATGAGTTCGACAGCGCTGAGCATAAAATACTCATGCAAATATATCGAATCTCAGAACAGACACTCAGGGGCTTGGAAGTTACCTACCAACCCTCTCATGCAATGTGCTTGAAATGCAAAATGTCACAATTCATACCAAATCACTCTGACGTCCTCCATAGTAGTTCAATCCTCGATCCGCTCCTATTTTCATCAATGATTTCCTCATCATGCCAGCAAATACAAAAATCTTCATTTATACTGATGATGTGCAAATTGCCATGCATGACAAGTTCGATAGTAGATTTGAAAGAAACACAAGCCAACGCTGAAAATCTTCTAATAAACCTGAATGTGTTGTATGAACAAAACGGCCTAAAACTTGATGCAGGTAAAACGCAATGCATTATCAGACATTCACTAAAATTTACGATAATATTTGGAGACGATGAAATCGAGCCAGTAGATAAGGCAAACAAATCTTGGTGTTTTTTTGACAAAAATATGACTTTTAAACCATAAGTAGGAACAACATGCAACATAATTAGCGGAACCTAAACGTTCTTCATCACATTAAAAACACACATNACCACACTGTTATCAAATTTACATATACAATATGTAATGAGTTATAACTCCAAGTGGGTATACTAACAGTGCCACCTCGGGAAGGCGTGGGTAGGCTAGAATACTCACTAAGTGCAAGTAATCCTTATCAAATCCTTGTCTATGTTCTGTTCCCTTCACGATACTCAAATAATAATAATAATAATTCAGTTCGGCACCAGTAAAATTGGTAAAGGGAACAGTGAAAATTCCGTTGTAGCTGGTATTACTGGGAAGGCTTCATCAGTTGCAGTTAATTTTGCAGAGACGCGGCGACCAAGTTACCAAATTTTCCTCATTATAATTATAGACGGTTAACAATATTTCATTAACTCCTCGCAAGAAGTCTTACTACCTTTCTCATTTTCTACGGAGAATCGCTCTTTATCCCTCATTCCCTAACATTGAACGATCAAGAAAGCTGTACTAGAAATTACCTGAGGTATAAATGAATAAAAGAAATTAAGGAATGCCTTCACACGTAAGTTGTGCTACACACTTGAAACTACTTCTTAACACATTCTATACAAAATTTGTCTTCATCTCTCGAGAATTAGAGCACAAAAAATAGATCAGTACGGTACTAATGAGTTATAGCATAAAGCCATGAGATCTGTATGACCTGCACCATAAACTTTTGAGGCTCTCCGATCATGAAATGATCTAGGTGCTTGTTTGACTACGGTTCAATGCTGAAAGTCTACGAGAATACATTTTTTAAAAGAAATTCTTCATTATTTTATCCCGCGATTGTTTGAAGCATGAACAATTCTAGCCATCATTCAAGATTTTCTGTCGTACGACAGCCAGCAACTGCGCACCATAAATTTGAAAGTGTGGAAATGAATACCGAACACCGAAAAGTTACGCATTCCACAATGAACTTATTCAGCAGAGTGAAAGAGAGAATAAGAAGGAAAATTAAGTAAGAATGAGTTCAAGGGTTTGATAGATCGAGTACTGGTGTTAAGGAAAATCTTCGGCGTCGATTCGTCATTTGGTATCTATTTTGATTTCGTGTAAGTTTCGGCAACAATGACTCATTGAATACGAATGATCAGTTCAAAATGAGTACCAGCGTCGACTTACGGTTCGGGTATAAGACTTTTGTCATTTCTCTGGACAGAATGTAATGCAAATAGGCTAAATTTACTCAGAACTTACCAATTATGACAGACGTACCTTCTGAAAAATACTTAAAAAAAGAATTCTAGAATTCTGAATTCGCCTACTTGCAAAATTGCGCTGATGACAACATTTAGCATAAGAGGACTACACAAAAAACGAGGCGCACCTACACGAGTTACACTAAATGAGAAGCGTATCATCAACTAATACGAGTGCAGCATAGTTACAAAATACAGAGAGGTTAAACTTTCGGCAACTGCAGGAGCGAAATATGCTACCTCATTATCATATACTTTTAAACCTTTGACTGACTCGATAACTCCGCAGTAGCTCACTCAAAGCACGTACCTCCGTCACCTGAACCCTTGAGCTAAGAAGCGGTATTGAATAAAAGGCAAAAAAGTATCAGGTGCTTGCAGTGGGCAGAATACATAGAGAAGATATTTCCTCAATTGAAATGACAACAAAAAAAATTTATAGTTCAAAAATCTATTGCTACAATAAATGAATGAAAATATTTACGAAGCCCATGAAATCCGACAAATGAAATAAAATTTACAATATCAAGCTAAGACGCTCAGCAAGTTTCAGTAGCACACTTACGTATAAAGCATTTATTCACTGTAAGATTCAGTGAATGGAGTGTTAAATTTTTAGAAAAAATAAAAGTCGTCAATAAAAAAGGCTAAAAACTCTGCATTGAACCTCTAATTAGAAAGAGTACGAAGACATAGCTTCAACCAATTCTGAGCTGTGTAACATTCAGAACAAGAGCACAATCGCAAGGCAGCAAACCTGATCATGACGCAAGCTCACCTCCGAGTCACTCTGGAAGTCGCCACTGAGGCCGGATGTTCCCTTAGTCCAGACTACATTCATCATCTTGTGCTTGAAGCAGAGGAGCGAGTTGCAGAAGTCCTGGTTTGTCATGCCGGTGAAAGCGGCCGCCTTCTCCACAGGCATGGTGGTGTACAGCTTCAGGTAGGAGCGCATAACGCTGATCTGCATCTGCTGCTGTACTTCGTCCAAGAACACCTGAGGACGATCACTCATCTGTACACCACCGATTCCACAGCTACGGTCTCAAGCGGTAGCGAGACACTAAGTGTCGTTACCGCACAAAATTTATATGGAATAAAAAATAACTACTCCCATATACCACTTAACGACCAATCATTTCGGTACAAAAAAATTGTGTTCTGCAATACCAAGAATAGCTGACGTTAGGAGCGTCAATTATGAAGAGGCTCTGCCGTGAACACATGCGCTTCAGTGCCAAAATTCACACCTCAAAAGCCGGATGAAGAGGATTCACTTTTACTGAGGGAAGCACTTTCTAGCTAATGCGTAGCTATACCAAACTCTAAGAAGTCTGTCACTTTCGTGAGAGCAACGCGGTCTTAATTTTGTGGCCGAAAGATAATACCTGGGTAATACTTTCACTGAATCCTTATGTCCAATCTTCACTTAGAGAATGGGATAACCTATGGTACTGCATTTCAGAACATTCAATACGTATACCCAATTCACGGAAACAACACCGCCGTCATCAGCCATTCCTGGCTTCGTGTGACATAACATAGTGGCAACTAATACACTTCCCAACTCAATGCAATTTCTTACATTTAAACAAAGAAGAAAGCATTTTCTGCGCACTATGAATAGTCTCTAAAAGACTAGAGAAACTCAAATGGAAGTATTTTGTGCAATTGGTGTACAGGATATGGTTGGGCTCAAAGAACGAAAGGATACTGAAGAAATTGTCAGTCTTAACCAACCAATGCCGCACACCACAGGAGCACTGAGGCTAACTCCAAACCGCTCGGGGGGGCCACACTGTTTTTTTTCTCTCTCTCTTCAAAATTCCGAAGTCTGATATTTTACAAATAAATTTGAACTATGAAGACTGTTACCATGCCGGGTCGCCAGTTACTGAATGGCCTCTTATGAATAAATCATCAGAAATGTGACAATTGAGAATAACGGCCGGAAAAACGGTGCATCAGGTAACACTAGAGCCAAATATAGGAGACCAGGAAATGCAAATCACGACATGCAACCAAACCAAGGAGACCACACGCGAGGTACGAGGGAGAGAGACGGACCTTGAGCTGCTGCTGCAGAGGCTCCTTGTGGTAGTCGGCAGGGGCGGCGTCGGAGGAGGGAGGCACGGGCGACAGAAACTTGGGGCACGCGTAAGTGAAGCAGTTGCTGAACTCGTTCACGTCTCCGCGCTGAACAAGTGCAATAACAAATTAAAACACCGGACAAACTTCCTCTCAAATAAATATGGACCTGACTGCACACTGTAATTCATCTTCAGTATAATGGAAAGCAAGAAATCAAATCAGATGTGAAATAGATAATGGACCAATCATATTTGCTAGTTCCATCAACGAACTCCGGAGATGAAATTGACATCATACAAAACCAACTCAATGAATGGCATTTGCAGGTGAAGATCAGTTTAACCAACCAGAACTGTATTTAAAATTTTTATTGAAGTTGAAAATATTTTGAAAGAACAAAAGGGTTTCTCATACAATTACATTAGAGTAATTAGCCGCTTATATTACGACCATAACACTACAAGGCCAAAACGAATTTGTTCGTTAAGCCCGCTTACCCACCACACTGTTGTGCCAGCGAAGTGATGACAGAAAGTGAAGCGACCGCACCAACAAAAGAGGTGATCAGAAAAACTCGTCCACCACCACACCAAACAAGAAGATAAGAAATAATGGTTCACTCAATTACACAGACAGCGACACCAACGAACGATTGAAACACCATACTGAAGAACACCATATCTCTCTCCAGAAACCTGTCTAGCGCAGATTTTATCAATACACTCAAGTCTCCCATTCATTTCAAAGCATTTTAATAAAAAATTATTCAGTCTATCTGCTACTTCATTTCAATAGGAGAAAAATGAACGCCACAACGGTATCATTCACTGGGGATGTAAAGGTGGGACACAGGAAAGCGTTGCCTGCTGTGGTACAATGACCAAGTACCTAGAACTGTTCCCGTAATAAACCCTCATTCACAAATAATTCTGATTAGCGTACGAATTTCACTCTTCCCAAAAAAAAAAAAGCCAGTATAACAAAAGAAAAATAAATGTACATTTATGAGAAAGAAATTTATTAAATGTATAAATGTACATTACTATTCTCACACTTCCCACGTAGTATTTTAGTTCAGTACTGCGACAGACTCGCGCAGTTAAGAAAAGGGCGCAGACAACTTTGCTGGGCAACAGTTACCAAGTAAACAGAGTATTTCCTCACGTATTCCAACCTAAGTACACCTTTCTTAAAATGACGCTTTAGAAAACCAAAATCAAGGTTTTACCCAATTTTACCTTCTAGAGCAAGCTTTTGCTGTCTTCAGAGTTCAACAGCTTTTCTCAACAATCATCTCAATCACATGCTCACTGAACCCTCTTACTTCTAGAAATGCTTCGTATGCCAATTTTTTCTCTGCTCTGTAATTCTCAGTCAATATCTACGATCAAACAACAAAAAATATTTTCCAACTATCAGCTAAAATATTTATGGTCTACAAATGAAAGCCAAGGGACCTGAGTACGAATATTCTCGAGAGTAAACCAGTACCTACCTGCAGACAACAGTTTCGGTCGCATTTCTGAAAATGTCATGAGTGTCTATGCTAAACAGCAAGTAAATGACATCAAGTGATGAATGCCAGTCTTTCCCATAATGGCATGTTTCTTAAATAAAACACGAGTGAGAACTACATCAAGGTCCAAATTTTCGACTCCACGACATTGACCCGACTAATTATTTTGGCACGAGCGTTCCACGAGATCATCAATTTACTTCGAGGAGCACAATTACATCAATCACTTCATTTAGAAAACCTGAATCAACCATCCATCCAGGATCAAGTTATAAATTCACACAACAAAATTGGTGGCAGACTTTTTGAGCCCTTCATAAATAAGGGCAAGTCACACCCAGTTCACAGCGAGATGCAGCACCTCATCGGCACACTCGGCACGGCGTCCACGAGACCAGGCAACAAAATTACAATTTAACACAAGAGTGGCCTCAACTCTCGCAGATGAAAACAAAATGTCTTCGTAATTGTAGAACTTTCAAGTTTTAAAATCTATGCGTTGAGTGTATTCGAGTATAGAAAAAGAAATGGGAAGCACGGATAGGATAAGTTACTTACGGCCATGCGGGCAATTTTCTCAGCAAGAGCCTTCTCCCGGAGCGTCGACTGGATGGCTTCATCAATGCGCTGCGGGTGCAGCACGAGGCAGATTGCCAGCAGCGAGTACATTTGCTCCGTCTGACGAACGTTGAAATTAGTTTAAGTATTCTTAACTACAACAAAGGTCGAGATGTAAGGCAACGTTCAGTTAGGAGTTTGGGGAACGCAAAATTCATGTAAAAGGTGTGTTTCCACAAAAAACTCACTGCGTATAGAAAACAGCGAGTCAAGAATGGAGTTTATAAAACAAAATAAAAGTTCAAGAAAATAGGAGTTGATGAAAAAACGCGGCAGTAAACTGGAAAAAGGGTCCATAACAAAACACGGCTATTTTTTCCTTTAATTGCGTAGTGTGACTGCAACTGTTTGAATATTTTTGGCACATCTCTCAATTTCTTCAGTGAGTTTTTACTTAATTCATGATTTGCAATCAAGAACGTTGCCATTTATTGTGATTCAGTCATGGATTTTTCACGAGTCCCTTAGATATGCCTTGAAAATCCAGTCCCTTCAAGAAGCACCAAAGAAAAAATTTTCACTGTAATGGGGCGATCCACCAGTCTCCTAAACCGTGTTTGAGAATGAGATGGTGCGATCAGCCTCTTACCCTAACCCCTATTTTTTTGTTTCAGAACAGAGTTATTAATGTTAACTGGTAAAGACTAAATTCCAAAGTGCAGCATTATATTATACGGGCGAATTGTTCGTAGCGGCATCATCCAGCAAGGGTAAGAATAATAGGCAGGTTAAAGGATCAAAATAAAAGAATGTATAGGTTTATTGAAATATTTATGTGTAAATGATAATGATTATTGGCTACGTGAAATTGTGAAACTACGTACGTTATTGCTTGTATTATCATTAGAAGTTATTATTTATTATGCACGACGGATTGGCAGGAAGACCTCCAATTGGAGAGCGGAAGCAGAGGCCAACCAGGGGACTCTAGAGCCATCACCCAAAGCTCTGTGGTACCAGCCGCCACAACTTGAGACTGAAGAACAGCCCACAACTGCTAATTCTTACTCCGGCATCTCCTGCTGCTGCTGTACTCCAGCATCTCCTGCCGTTACTGTACGCCGGCATCTCCTGCCACTGCAATACTCCAGCAACTCCTGCTGCTGCCTTACTCCCGCATCTCCTGCCGCTGCCTTACTCCCGCATCTCCTGCCGCTGCCTTACTCCCGCATCTCCTGCCGCTGCCTTACTCCCGCATCTCTTATCACTTCTGTACCCCTGTATCTCAGCGCTCTTGCACTCCAGCGGGGTAAGCCTTGGGTCGGCCATTATTATGGAACAGGAAGTTACTCTCTGGTTGCGGCCATGCTGAGTTGTTCATAGTATAGTTTGCCCCTGTGTTATAGTTGAGAGTATTTATTTTGTTAGGGTTGATTGTAGGCAGGTTATTACTGTCCACTCCTGGTTACTTCCCTTTGTGTTTGTGTAATCATTGTTAAAGGTGCATCAACAAACAAAAAAGAAAATAGTAATCCCGTAACTGGGGAGTATTGGCTTGTTATTCACCTTGAGACAAGATAGGAATAGTAAATCGGCCTTCCACAACCAATGTACATTACAGCTAGCGATCTAAGCTCCACGTGTTGATGGTAGGAACCTACATGTAACATTGTGCCTTTGGTGCCGTGACCAGAATAAAACCTCGCAGGCCTTTGGTTGCAATATCTGTAATAATGTCCCCTTCTCCCACATGCATAGCAGGAATTTGTTCTGGTTCTACATTCAGCAGCACCATGACCATATCGGTAACAGTAAGTGCAAGTTATGTTGTGAGAAGTAAGCCTTGCCGGTGGTCTCATGTTGAATTTTCTTGGTGGTCTAGAGTTAGCTCTTGAGTGACTGTAATGCAGGTAGTTTGGCCTTTGGGGTCGGAAGGAAGATGCGCTGTGTAGAGTGACTGAATTTATTTGAGCCTGATGGTGTCTGCTGTCCTGAGGAGAGTGACTTCAAAAATAGAGACTGTTGAAGGTTGGAATGACCAGAGAGCAAGTAGTGCGAGCAAGCCTCCAACCTTCAACAGTCAACTTTGGAAGGCACGCTCCTCAGGACAGCAGAAACCATCAGGCTCAACAAATAAATTCAGTCACTCTACATAGCGCATCCTCCTTCCGACCCCAAAGGCCAAACTACCTGCATTACAGTCACTGAAGAGCTAACTCTGGACCACCAAGAAACTTCAACATGAGACCACCGGCAAGGCTTACTTCTCACAAGACACTGTGTAAGGTCGAGGTCCTAATTTAATCACCTAGGACTTTTCCTTTGCAATGTGTGATTTCTCCCTTTGAGCTTCTCAAAAAACTATGTATTGCTTTGGACTATGACTTTAACACGTCGACTCCGAAGTGGTACAAATGTGTATCACTAGGTAAACTGCTCATTTACGTACCGGAATATACAAATAACATTTCAACTCTATTATGCTACCTTTTCCGAAATAAATTTTAGAGTAAAAGGTAACACCATTATGGTTCAATTGTATTCTTTACACTTTTCAAAAAGGTTAAAAACGTATTAGAGCAGAGAAGCCGGTTTTTCAAAACGACTCCTTCTAGTCTAACCAAACTGACCGTAAGCAACCGCACAATCGTCGTCAACGTGTTAAAGGGAACTTTCAGGTCTTTTTTTCTATGCAATGACATGAACTAAAACTTTCGTGTCATATTCTGGGTTATCTTACAATGTAATGAAATATTCGTTCCCCTTTAACTACCGCCTTGCCAATAACCATGACAAGAATTTAACTAGGAACTCCCGTGCTACGCATGACTTACTGAAAGTTTGGCTCATTTTCAGAACAAGAACCGTCATTGGAAGATACAATTCCAGCTAAGGGGACAAGTAGCTCAGGCATGCTGCACAGGTTGTGAGCCCACCTGTTTGTTGATCTGGTCGTTTTGGTAGGTCCTGGTTTGGAACATGGTGCGGGTGCGCTGGATGTACACGAGGATGTTGGAGAACGTCCTGATGGCGTCAGCGTAGCGCCTCATCATCATGTAGGCAAAGCCCACGTAGTAGTAGGTGGTGATCTGGCACGCCGCCACGCGTGAGTACATCGACTTTTTGTTGAGCTCGATATTCTCCAACACCTGCAAGCCAAAGATTGGCCTCACCATAATTAGAAAACGCTTACTCCTAAACTTGCTTTACTTCATCTCGTCATACAACAATCCTGAATCTATAACATATGCTTGGCATGGGTCAATATTCATTCTCCTGACGAACGACGGTACAATTGCACTAATCAATGGAGAAGTTACAACTGAAAAACTGTCAGAAATATAAACAAAATAACTATTTTCGACACGCTGGTTGAACGAAATAATGAAAAAGATTTCATTTTATTCCCAGCTTAATCATGTGTTCACAGGCCTAAATGCCATAACATCGGGGCCTTGATTAGGTCCAGGACATCGAGATCGTGCAAAATGTACTCAACTTCTTCCCAACCACAAAAATTAACTTTTATGTTCGTTCAAGACTGCAAAGAAATTTGATAAGGAATGCAGAAAACGCGGAATTTTTTGCACAACAAAGTGTGTTCCCACGCAGAACAGTATTGAAACAGTACCTTAAGAAGAAAGAAGAAGAGACGAGAAAATGAAAAAAACACATAAGAACGAAAAGGGGAAAAATGAACGTGAAAGATCGAAATCCAGACGGCTAATCTATACTAAAAGTAAACTGATGGTAACCCTCACGGAAGCCACAAAGCAAAGTACACTAAACCTATCCTCAGCTCCCTCAAAGGCCATCAACTATAGAAAAGAGACAGTTCACAAACGAGGTGAAGAGAAGCCGAGGTGAAGAGAAGCCAAGGTGACCCACTTGTGAAAGAAGTAAATTAATTGATGCAGTAGGGAAGAGGAGCAGTTTGAAATTGGGTTTAGATGTTAATAAATATCTTCAGAGCACATGGTGACATTACAGACACCTAGACTACTCTGACAACTGACACTCACAACATTTCGCTCGTAGTCTGCACTGATTCAATTAAGACACTATAGCGCACTGCAATTTCCAAAATTTGGAAGTATCTAAGAGAAAATTACTTTAAAACATTGAACACAACTTTTACTTTAAACCCAATTTTTTGAAAAATCAATTTAGTGTCACCGCAAGTTAAAGAATACAGAAATTGTGATCTTCTTCAGTAGGCACACACTGAGAGTGGTTGGTTAGTTATCAGAATCTCGCTGGTTTGGGTTCGCCAATTGAAATGTAAAATGTTCGGTAATTTGGAGCACAAGTAGAGGTCAGAAATTCTGAGTCAACTTCCTTGATAGTTCAGGTAATGAGACTTCAGCCTCTCATCTTGATATTCAAATTCGTAATCGAACTTCGATTTTTGGAATAGAAAATCTGACGTTCAAAATTTAGAATCCGAAGCTCACGATACGAGATTTCACTGCCTGTAATCAAAACGCAGAAGGATGCGTCAGCTCCTAATTGTTAAGCTGGGTGTATGAGCCCCTGAAAGTTGAGCCATCATATTCCTCATTCTCACGGTTTTGCAAAGTTCCCCACACTGTTTCAAGCAATTAATGGAATATATGCAATGTAATATGTCCCAGGCTTTAATTTACTCAGCCTACCCTTCCACAGTTATAGTTTTTTCCATTCTTGGACTCGGCGTAGTACCGTGAATGACCGAATGTAGATGTTCTGTAACTTCTAATCATGCAAGGTTATGAGCAAAACTTCCCTCCTTTGTCATTGTTTTTACTTTTGCGCGGACGTATTTCCGTCCTCGAACATAATTCTGATTTACTTCAATAACACTTTTCCCGCGCCGTCGCCTCTTCATTTCGCTGAGCTTTCCCCCTTGCTACTGATTTTTTTTCCTTCAAAAATTCATTTCAGGGTACGAGTCTTTCTCTTTGGGTTTCCTCTTTTTAACCTAGTGATCATTTTACTGGTCTTACTATTTGCCTATCTCACTTTCGCACTCCGAAATTCCTGCGCATTACTCTTCTTCCAACTTTAGACCCCATCTAGTTTAGTTCAGAACTCTCGTGTGCCTAATACCTCACGCGTCGGAAGCTGTCTCTGAGCAATCTAACTTCATGACCCCTCTGGTAACGTTATATTTGAAATACCTTCGCTTCGTTCAATTCCGTCTGTTTTTTCTCGCTTCCTGTCAATTGAACGCATTGTTCTTGCCATCATGCACATATTTGAAACTCATTTTGAGCTAAAAAAAAATATTTTATAAGCTGCATTCGTAACTTTCCGAGAATTGGAATCTTTTCGTACTTTTGCAGTTAATGAAAACTTGGTTCCATGAAAGAACTCGATGCCCATTTCCTAAATCTATAAAAAAACAAAGGCTACAGAACATCATAGTTAAATGCAAGGAATAACAATTCGCACTACATCTGAGATGAACAGTTTGAGCCAATTGAAGATTACCACTAAACAACGGTTTAGCATCGAAAATCGGTAGTGTAAACCATAAACGTGTGTAACATCTAAATTTGACAAGCGATCATTTGCTCATGACAAGAAAATTTGACAAGGATCGCAAAACGCAACATGACAACGACTAAAACAATGAAAATGTGTATTATATATTAAAAAAGGATCACATCTTCAAGTGTATTACAGCACTCTTCCTTCAAGATTGACATTTTCGAGAATTTCACAGTCCATAAATGCGGAATTAGATGAGTTGATCACAACATCGAGCGCAACACGAAGTGCGTACGCGACATGCCTGATGTAGTGCACGAGTGTCATCATCAATCAAACCCATCAACTGGAAGGAATGGCTGCTTTGATTCGCATATAATTCAACATTTTATTGTAAACTTGCATTTCACTCAAAAAAATCCCACTAATATGACATAACTGATTTCGAGTTAATTTGCGTCTAGTAACTTAGGATATGGAAACAATCGTTCAGGACCCCAAGTGCCCAAGCTATACAGACAGACAGACGGCCGCCCGAAGCAAGCGTCGCGACCCACTTTGAGTGCCTGGTAGTAGTCGCCGAGGAGGGAGTGCAGGCGCAGCAGCCCCACCAGGCTGAAGTAGCCCAGCATCTTGTAGAGCGAGTGGCGCCCGAACTCTCCGGCCACGGTGTCGGGGTCCCCTCCGCTCGTGTACACCTGCACACACGCACCACAACTTCTACACACCTCCTCACTTGTTACGCACTTGTGTACACAAACACTCCATTCTGATTTCCTCTAAATAAAACATTCACCTGAATTTTCGAAAATTCTGATTTAAAGCAGAAATAATTAAAACTCCTTTACTCATTTCTGAGTTAGGCGAAAGGAGCAACTAACAAGGCAATCTTGATTTTTCGCATTCAACATGTTGTGAAATAAATTAATTTTTGTAGTCGCCAAGGCATCAATGATAATAATGAGACGTTAGTTCTGCAAAGACCTCATAGCCAGAGTTTAGAAAACGTATTTTGTTCCTAGGTCAGTCTCCAAGTTGTAGGCATAAATGTTAAATACAGCAAATACAGAAGAGAATGAACACATATATGCACTCACTATGCGCTGTAGACGAAATGTTATGCAGCAGTATTCAGAACACAGCAAGAATTTGAACACCTCTGTGAAATGAAGTCGTAAAACCTCAGAGACAGGGACTACTGAAGATACTGGCTAGCAGACATTTGCGTCGAGATAATTATCCCCATAAAGAAAAATATTTAAGGACAAACAATTTAGTATACCCTCATAATTATTGAAGTGATCACGACAGTGGTCTGCAATCCCTTGGTCTGTACGATGGAATTTCTCATTTGCCCACACCTCCTTGTCAAACGCCAAGGTCTTCTGATACACCTTAATTAAACTGATCAAGAAATACTCAAAAAGAGGACGTAATAAATAAATGCACAAATCTTTCTCTAAATTGAATCCAGTTGCACTCGTAAATCTAGTACATGAATGACCAAAATCATTAAAGCCAAATTTTATATTTTTTTCACCGTACAGATTCAAATGAAAGATTTGAACAAACGCCATAAAAAGCGGTCAACTACGTACATCGCAATTTTTACTTTTAGAATCTAGCTTTATCCCATCGAGGTGACCTTATCTAGGTTTTGGGTTCAATTCCTTCGCAGTAGGTGGCACACAGGTGCATGTGTGTGTCTATTAATGGTGTCTCTCACAGGAGGTCCTATCAATGTGTAACACCCTCAATGAAGAGTTGACTGTTTTACAGAATAAAACTTTTGTGCTCTCATATGCTAGCATTAAACGAACATAATGCTCGAATTTTTAGTAATCATTAGACTACAACGAAGGGAAAAGAAGCCTGACCTCCAACTGTTGGTTGATGTTGCTCTTGTCAATGACGCAGTGGAGGACGTTCAGGACTGAATGAACGTTCCAAATTTTGGTGTTCTCGCGTAGCAGCTCCAGCTCACTCTCAGGCTTCTTCTGTAGCTTAGACCTGAACTGTGAAAACGCCTGTAAAAAATGGAATAAAAGTATCAAACACTGTTCCTCGATTAACCTCCGGATAAACACAATGGAGGCAAGAACTTGAATTAAAATTTGTGCACTTAAAAATGACAAGCAAATATCTACCATCAGACTTGCATGGCATCCTACTTTGTCTTCTAGTGACTAAATCGTACAAATGTCTGATGAAAGATGAACACCAATACTGACGTAATTATTCAACGTTATTTTACAGGTCATGTTAGGCAGCATGTAAGGCTAAGAGCAAGATCAAACACAAAATTCCTTACCTGAAACTGGTAGATGAACTCATCAATAATCTCCCAAAGCCACTGGTTAGGCAGCTCCAGCTTGATGGGCGTCTCCGCACCTAAAATAAGTCCATAAATGAATATTCTTACAGTTAACTTCACAAATGATATTGAGAGTCCACAAAAAATTTCTGAGAGGTCACACAATAAATTGAAGGAAAACGCCAAAACGTTAACTTCCTCCAGCTTCTAAAAACTATCAAAAAACTTCTGATGAGCTACAAAACTGGTCCTAGAGAAAACAATAACAGAAAGCTGAGCCACTGACACTCGCTGCAGAGGGGAACAACACAACACCAAGTCCCCAGCACCACAGCCCCTGGCCGGCACAGGAGGGAGCAATGTGCATCCACCCCCTGCTGCTCTGGCCCCCTCACTGCCTACAGCATGCTGATTACTCTAACATGGCAGGCGTGCAATCAAACCCACCAACATCACAAATTTCACGCACTTTTTTGAACAAAGAAGGAAAGTGGAAGAGGTACAAATTAGGGTGGGACTTTCAGTTCATGCTTCTCACATCTTGCTGAAGAAAATTATGAAACATAATTTCCTACAAAACCGGACAACAAATTCCAAAAACCAAAATCGAAATAAATGAAATTATTATTTTAGTCATCTCTGATAGGATTTCATTTTTTTAATATCGACCAAGCAACTGTTTTTATAATTGTAGGATTTCCAGAAACTTCAAATTTATAAATACCTGATAATTTGTTATAAAAAATTCTGTCAACACTGACGCACAATTTTATTCAAGGTTTTTAGCACTACATGGTATTATTAAAGGAATAAGACTTGAAATACTCCCCCGTTTACCAATTTATTAATTTTAAATTACAAAAGTGAGACTTACTAAATTTATTAACACAATGTTCTCGTTTCATAGCAAAAAAAAAATGCAAGCACACACGTGAAACAAAAAACATTTGTGGACGAGCAACTTCCGAACTTAAGAGACAATGCCATTCCAAAATAAAAATTCATCTTGTTAAAGAATTATGATTTATTCACGTATATAAATTGGTTTCAAACTTCGGACTCACTAAGAATGAAGTTGAAAAACTTGCAGTAGTTGAAATAGGACTCAAATCTCTGCTCCAGTGTGGGTCCACCAGGAACTTGAGCATAGATGTGCCGGTAGAAGAGCTCTTGATAGAGTATGAGGAAGGTTTCAGCTTCCCCTTCTTCAATGAGCTTATTAGAGTAAAGATCATTGAGTTCAGGCCAGCTCTGGTTCATGTAGTACAGCTCAGTCAGCCGACCAAACCTGTGCACAACAGACAAAACTGAAGGAAAATGGCAGCTGAATGACGCCCAGGCAACCTGAAGTGAATAAATGGTGCCAGTCAGTAAAAATATCACTATGACTACTGCATTGAACATTGTTGACACAATGAAAAGTGTGCAGTTTCTCGAATTGCACCAAAAAAACAATTCCACAGGAGCTAAAAGATGTAATCAATGCAAAGGAATAATTTCAATTGTAATAGCCTAAAAATTAGATGTTCTAAAGATGATTCCAACTTCACATCAAAATGGCATCATGTGAAGAGAAAGAACAGGCACTTTACTATTGCATGAATCAACACAACACAAAATAGCTCATCAAAATTTAGATGAGATGAATTGCTGTATTTACAACCATGGACTATTCAACATTTACCATGAGATAGATGTACCAGTCCAGGCAAATCTGATAGCCAATACTGACCAATCAGCAGAATGATGAAAGCTAGAAAATATAAGTCATATCCACACAAAAAAACTAAGTAGTTCAACTTTTTGCATATACTCAAAGGGATTCAAGAATATATTAACAATAACTGCCATTTCCCTATCCAGTTTGGCCGTTTCCCTCCACTAAGGAGAGGCAGTTAACCAATGAGAAATAGATTCATCCTCCATAGCCAAATAACCAACAGTCAAATCTACTTCTGACAGGCATCTCTTCCACAGCAAGGTCAAACAACCTGGAGCTGGTTTACCCCACCACTTCATAAGGCCTAAATGATTCCAGACCTACAAAACTGACTCAAAATCACACATCCTAATTAACACAGCTGAGTCACTCCCCAGGGTTGAGAATCCCCATCTCCACACCTACGAACATGTTGTAATTCGACTCTAGTAATTTATCTCCATTCATCTCTTACTATTGGACATCTTCTAACTTCACTAATGTAACACCTTCATTGTGCAATACCCTTTCAACCCCATCCATCCAGTTTATATACTACCTCTAGCATTCCTTCCATGCCCATCAGACATCATCACTTTCTTAAACCTCAACTGCCCAAATATTTTCACTCATACTCCCAATATCACAACCAATGCTATTAGACTGATGCTTGCATCTGGTTATCACCAATATCAGAATGGGGACAGAACTGCTCTCCAGCAGAAAGCTTAAAAAATTACATTAGGGCACAAATTCAACAACAAATAAATCGTGTTTAGCATTTTTGGCGAGTGTGCCATATATGACAAGTAGGGCAGTTAAGGGTTAATCAAATATTCCTCCATTATTTCCAAATGACCAAATCACTTCAACACAGCAATCAACACTTCCTGCAAGCTCTCCAACTCTTGCCATACTCCTTTGCACGTCTCACACTGTCACTCCAGTAACTCCTCAGACACTTCATCTTGATCACATTCTACCAGCTCTTTCTCAGTCACTTTTAAGACCCACAACTCAGTTCCATACAATGGTATCAGCATTACAACACTCTCATACAACCATTTTTTAGCATTCATCCTCAGGTACCTATTCCTTACGACTGTTTTTCAACTCCCCATTTCCTACACTTGATACACTCTTCTTACCTTGATTCCTACATCATCTGAATCACTTTTCACAGCTGCACACTCTCTCCAATAATCACAACTTGTATCCTGTAGCCACTTTCCATTCAAGCTTACATTCATTCCATCCCAAACCTGCTCCCTAGAACACCTCACTTCTCAATTCTCATTCACATTCACCTGGAAAAGGAAAAAGAGTGATGGGTAACCATAACTTACAAACAAAAATAGTAGAACATTCCAACAAGAACCCAAGATGAGTGTTGTGCTCCAAACTAAATCCAGAAGAGACTCAGGGGAAAAATCAATTAGTGGGTAAGCAGCAATTCCAAAAAATTATTTGGAGACCAAGTACATGGATGAGGAAATCTACAACCAATGTACTTTTTTAGATAGAACTTACTATGGCTTTTGATTTTTCCAAAGAACAATCTAGTTCAACAAGCTTGAGTGGTGATATATTTCAACAGATATCAATGAAAACTACGACTGAGGCTCAACTTACTCGGTGTACAGTACAGGAATGTCGTAAGCACTGCCATCACGAATGACATCACGGAAGTACAGAATGTACTTCTTGACTTCTTCAGGAATGCTATACGCAATTCCGCTGCTTTCTTCTGGGATGGAGAGTCCCCCACGTTCATACTGGTACTCCTCGGGGGGATAATTTTCCAACTGAAATGCAAGGAAAATTTTTATGAGGTTATCACAATGTTTAAGTGTTATCAAACCATAGAAGAACACACTAGAAATAAAATAAGGTTTAAATATTATTGAAGGTTTAATGAGCAGGTCTTCAGCAGAAAAATTGTACATGCAAATGAAATTGATGCATTGCCTAAATTTCAACAAGTACCAAAATTGGTCATTCAACACATTGTAAAATTAAACACTGCACGAAGTTCAGATGAAACATGATCGTGTTCAAATTTCTACTATACACTTTGTTAATTGACAAACCTGCCAAACTTGAAGACTGCAATAGCTTGAGGAAATTTTTTACTCTGAGTTAAACCATCAGTGGGTAAAGAACTTGACAGGTTGGTTACTTATGCCTGCATTACAAGTGAAGTATTGATGAAAACAAATGGTGCATCAAATTTGGAAATAAAATTATTCAGAACAATATTCTGATAACATTGCTTACTTATCATCCTTCTAAGGTGTTCTCAAAACCCAATGCAATTATAAAGGGTGGGAGAATCTACCTTAGCTCAGCCTTCAATGAACAGCCTGTCATTTTGATGAAGGTACAAAACACCTAAAAATATTTTGAAGGCTTTTTCGAATTATTTCTATCAACTAACCTTCACTTGGATGCAACTGAGACAAGAGCTTGAAAGCTTTCAATTGAGTTAAGGGAAGCAAACGGTTTTTTGGGGCCCTAAACTGAAATGAGATTATTGCTTGAAAATGCTCCTAAACCCTCCCTCTATCACGTAGAAACATCATTTGGCCCGTTTTGGCAACCCAAACCCCCATAATTACCCCCAAATTGCCCCCCCTCCCACGCAGTTGCGCTCAGAGAGACCAGCTGCGCCTCTGCTTTGCTCTGGTTGGTGTTTCGAAAAGTTTATTCTTGGTTTTTAGACAACTATCCATTCATTAGAGAGGTTTAGTGGTCTCTTGACCTTCTTAGTGAGTGATTTTGTGCTTGTCCGTCCTGTGAAATGCCTAGAATATCAAATGCAGCTGTTCGCTCTGGCAGAAGATACATTTTGAACTTTGAGGGGCAATTCCAGCTACAGTTTTTCACCTATGGAGGAAATCTTTTTTGCATCGTAAAGATCGAAGTAGGTACTATAAATACTTGATCTAGTTTTTGGATGAATTGATTCGAAATTTTTTTATTGCAAAAAAAAACAAAAAAATTTAGGTATAAAAATTCAAAATTTTGTAAAAAAAAATCTGAAGCGATATCAAAAAACTGTCTCAAACATTTGTAGATATGTTCATTGTGAATCGAACAAAAAAAAAACTAATCGTCTCTATATACAATATTGGCTGAGAAATTGAAATTTTGTGAAATTGGCCTCTGGGGGGGGGGAAGGGGGTGTGGGAAGGAGGTGTGGGTAAATTCTTAAAACTTAATGGTTTATAAATGTTTATTCGAATGTTATAAACATGCTGTGAATACCTCAGAGCTTATTTCACTCCGGAAGTATTTCTTTTTAATTCTTGAAGATTTCATAGGGGAAAACCGTTCGAGGCCCTCTGCTGTTTGCAGCAGGTGTTAGTGACTTATTAGTGGTAGTGACTTGTTACAACTATGGAAGACTTATATGAAATGTTTTAACTTATTAGTAGTGTATTAGTTTGTAAGTTCTGATGAAAAAAAATATGAAATCAAACAAAGGAAACACTGTGTATTCTGCATTATGGTGTTGGTAACTTTGACCGACATTTTCTCAAAATGTGGTTCATAGACTTTGACGGGCAATTTCTCCTCCAGTTTTGAAGCTATTGGGAAGATTTTTTTGCATCGTAAAGAGCAAAGTGAGTACAATAAATGCTAGTGCGAGTTTTTTTTTTGAAAAGTAGATTTGAAATTTTTTCATCGTCCATAGAAAAAAATAACTATGTTTTTAATACTCAAATAGTTGTCATTTTTTCTTTTTTTAGGAAAAACAAAAAACCTCTACTAGTTATGGTAGATATTTTGATTATGAATTGAACAAAAAAGACCATTTGTCTATGTACAATATTGGCTGAGAAATTGAAATTTAAGAGAATTTTCCATGGAGGGGGGTATGGGTAAATTTCAAAATTTTTAGAGCTACAACTGTTTATTTGAATGTCATAAACATGCTGTTTATTTCCCTCCGAAAGTATTTTTTTCCATTTTTCAAAAAATTCATGGCAAAATTCGTTCGCTTCCCTCAAACAGCAACATCGGCACAAACAGCATGGAGGAAACTACTGAATTTTGCTGCTTATATGTTCAATAACATACATCCTAACATCAACTATAGTATTGAGGAAAGAAAGACAACTAGCATTTCACAGCAACACATGATAAAAATAAATTGGTGATCACAATGAGCAATTTTGAACAGATTATACTCTGTGTTCCTGAGTTGCTTAGATTGCAAGTCAAAAGGTTACACTACTTTTGAAATGTACTCTAATTTTCACACATCAAGGCGCATTTTTACAAGAATACCAATTTGTCCAATATTAACTTTCACGGATCAAATAAAATAGGACATGGTACCAGGATCTAGTTAAGTGGTCCATTCTAAGGCAGTTCCCCAAGTTTTGGGCTATTTCACAGTGATCAAGCATGAGAATCACAGTCGAAACGAGACTCGTATTCACAGATGAAACTCGTTTTCACAGACGAAACTCGTTTTCACAGACGAAACTCGTTTTCACAGACGAA
>JACJUY010006836.1:59910-84016 GCA_014220935.1 Platorchestia sp. MABIK
CCAATCAATATGGCAACTTGTAACAGAATATTAGGCGTGAAGAATAAAAATGTGATATGATAGAAGTGTGGCATTCGAATTGACAGTGGGTGCCTCCGAGAAGTAGTGATGTACCGATACTATTTTTTGGCCGATACCGACACGGATACCCATTTTTTGGCCGATACCGATACTCCGATACTTGGAAATACTGATACTTTGGCCGATACCAATACTCTTACAATTATATTAAAATAAAACCACTGTAAGCCCTACATGGGTGTTATAATAAAATTACTCCCTAATATATCTAATAATGTAACAATATTGACATTAAGTTTTTGATTATGAATAATAAAAATGCTCTTGCTCTGTTAACTATATTGTTAAAAAAACGAAATGAAATCTATTCGATAGATAAGTGTTTCTAATCGTATTGCAACGTAATGTAAACTAGCTCTAATAGCAACTGGTTCCAAAAGTGGACCAAAACAATCAAACGAGGTTTGAACGAAACTTCAACTAGGTTTGGACGAAACTTCAACTAGGTTTGTACGAAACTGCAACTAGGTTTGGACGAAACTTCAACTAGGTTTGGACAAAACTTCGACTAGGTTAGGACGAAACTTTGACTAGGTTAGGACGAAACTTCAACTAGGCTTGGATGAAACTTCAACGAGTCGTTGAGTAACATGAGTCAACAAATAGATGCTAGAAAGCAATTGAAAATGACTAAATTTAATATTATGGTAAAATCGTTGCAAAGGGCTAGATTTTGCATTTTAATATCATTTTTCCTGCTAGGTGATAGATTCGTACTTTAATGCTAAGTTTGCAACACTGCAGTCCAGTGTCATAGTTTGATTTGTTTCCCTCAAAGTTTTTCGGTTGCGTCATCTTTCCGCTCTAATGTCGTGTGATACCGTAATTAGCATGTATGAACAAATAAGTATTCACTGTTTAGCAATCTTTATTTGCCAACTGAAGTTATTATCCAACTTAATTTAATTATGAATGATATTTTTCCTGATTTACAGGCATAAAATAGAAATATAATGTAGCATTTAGTGTCAGAAATAGCAGCATGAACGCAAGCAGTATATCTATGTACTAACACAATGTGCAGAAGCAAACACAGCTCTTTTTGGTTTGGGGGCCTATCGAATTTTTATGTTTGTACGTATGTACTTTGGTCTGAAAAACACAAAAATGATAACCATTTTGTGGAGAAATTATTTAGTAAGATCATATTCATCAATATTTTATGGAAAATCTGCCGTTTCTCGGTATGTTTTCGCCACGCAAACTCACACAGACAAGAATCTATCATTGGTCGGTGAGTGCCCACCTGACTTTTTTTCATTATTAGACTATGTCATATACTCTCAATCATTTGAATGTGTGCACCTGTTGTAGGGTCCACCAAGTTTTCACTATGATTAACAGTGAGGTGTTTGAAATTATACCCTTGGTTGGGTTAGGAACACTTAATGAATAATTTCTCCACAAAGTGATTATCATTTTAGTGTTTTTCACACGAAAATACATACTTTGACAAAAATAAAACATTAAAATTCGATAGGCCACAAAACCGAAAAGATCCGCAAGCACGCAACCAACTATAAGATTGTTCGTGAATTTTTCAAACGTCTTAAAATAGAAGAAAAATGCAATAAACGTAATGTACGGCGATTTACATGCAAAATTAAAAAAAATTATTAGCTTCGAAATATTTGACGATTTACAAGCAAAATTAAAAAAGAATTTTTGGCTACTTCTTTATTAAATTTACAGAAACTTTATAACACACCTTCAACTTGATTTAATTGGTATGATTTTTGTTAGCCTGTAAAATACTTTGAGAAATGGAAATTGGGTCAAACTACATAGGTTTTAGTTGTCAAAGTATAATAACTTTATGTCACTACTGTGTTTAACTATTCATGGAACATAGCTCTCACTTACTGACTGTACGTGATTCATCGGGAATTCAAAGTTATAAATTCAGTTAGCGGGCCTGATTAAACGCTGTAATTCATAAGTTAGCTAACTAATTTACTAGTTATGAATAGGCTCTTTATTTAATTATACTTTTGCTCTCATAATTTGTGACTTTCATTTTCATGATAAAATACGTATTATGGGAAAGTATCGGTAAAGTATCGGCCGGATTTTGCCGATACCGATACCAGTAAAATGACCGATACTTGCCGATACCGATACATCGGTACATCACTACCGAGAAGCATTTGGAAATGATTTTCTCCTTTGCTCACATTTGTAAAGAAAATGTAACAAACAGTCTTTCAGACAAGTACACAAAGAGAACAGCAACCTATGTAAACCTTGAAATGCATCACAAAGATAATGGCAACAGTGATGAATGTAATTGATAGTAAATTCAAAATTATTTGGTGTCTGATAAAACTACTCAAGTTAATGATGAACATTTCTTGATAAAGTTTGATGGAATAACCTGATAACATTTCATGCCTCAAGAAACTAGAAATTGGAATTATGGTAAAATACAATATTTAACTTGGCCCACTCGTGTTCAGTAAGGCTAGTTAAATATAAGCATACAAGTTAAAAGTTTTATAAAATTTTACCTATGTTACTGTTTCTGTAGTTGTTTAATATCAGAGAAGTAAAATTGCTTAAAATAATGCTTTAATGACTATAAATTTGCTTTTCAGTTCGTTTGTTTGAAGACATAGAGTGTTCCGTTTATAATTGCTGCCAGTGCTCGGACATTCAAGTAACCAACCCTTGCCCCCATACCGTAGTCATTGCCCGTAGCGCTGAAGAGGTGACGATGAATCGTGTCGGTTAACTATTGAATGTTGAAAGGTGTGAGTGTGCTGAAGCATTTTTACTTACTTATATTATGATACAGTAAGCTCACCAATTTTAGTTTTTTACCTCTTATATTCATAACTATCCAGTATTTCAAGGGGGTATCCTACAAAATGTGCAGCAGTTACCAAACTAACATGAAGATCTGCACTCCATATATGTATATTCACATGCTGGTGTATTGCCTAACATTCTGAGGGCCACAGTGAAAATAAGTTTCAANTAGAAGCAAATGTGTTCAGAAATCAATTTTACATATCTGTATTCATTTTCATTCCCCAATTTGGAATATAAATGTGTAAGCTGGGAATAGAGAAAGAACCTAGGATTTACCTGGGGAAGAAATTTTAGGACAAATGTAACTATAAATTTTTTTCTAATTCAAAATTCAAAAAAATCCTTCGTTACGAGGTTTCTACAGTCCTTCCGCGTCGAATGAGACCACAATGGCGCTTCTACGTAAAAAATTGTAGAGTGAGAAAAGTTTTGCGCAAGTATGTATTTTTTTCTGATGTTTGCACAATAACTTTTTTCTAATGCAAAAATCAAAAATCTTTATAGGAGAAAATGTGTTCAGAATTCAATTTTACATATCTGCATTCATTTTTGTTCCTCTAGACGCAATAGAAACGTGAACAGTGAAATTTGGAAAATTTGGTAAATTAGGTAAAATACAGGATAGTAGATCCCCTTAATGTCAGCCGTAGTAATTTGAGTTACATCGGAACAGCGCTTCATCATAACGGCTGAATTCTAGAGACAATTTTTTCCATGCTTTCTCCATAGTTTTATTTTTCTGCAAGAGGATTAACTGTGCCAGTAGCACAGCCATGGGAGGGGGCCAAGGGGGCCTTGCCCTTCCTCCCCCAAAATATTGAGCTGGGAGCCAGTTTCAGTTATCATTTCAAGTAAAAGAATAACAAGATTGCTGATAATTAATGACTGGCCCATCCCAAAATTTTTGGATGGCTGCACCCCTGAACTGTGTATAAGAGTTTGGTTGGATAAAAAATTTTCATCTTCCAGGACTCAAGAAGCTCTTGTAAGTAACAGCTTATATGTCAATAACATAGTATCAATTTTTTGAATTAAATGCAGGTATTTTCAAGTTCTGCTGTGCTTCACCCAAAAACAAGAGGAAGCTGAGAACTCTGGAACGATTCGTCCGAATTCTGGAAAAAGACATACGTAGTTGAACAGAAAATTTAAGAGAAAAGGGTCCAGATGGAATAAAAAATTGGTATATATTATACAATGTAATGATAGAGGTAGTGAAGTTCAAGCTGACAAATTAGCAGTCAATGGTTGCAATGTGTGAGATAGGGTGCAAATGGTGGAAGTACTTAAAGACTACTGGGAGGACATTGGTGGAATGAATGAGCAGAGCAGGCAACAGATGATGAACACGTAAATTTTCTAATTGATGAACATGAGCTGCAAATGGAAAGATGAAATTACTTGTGAAGAGTTTGTAAGTTTTTGAAGAAAGTGATAAATGGAAAGGCATGCAGCCCTGACAGGATCCCACATGAGTTCTATAAATGTGGAGGAGAGAGTGTAGTTAATATGTTAAAGTGTTTATTTGATGAAATATGGAAGAGTGAACAAGTACTGGATGACTAAAACAGGTGTAATGTAGTTCTATTGCATAAGGGTGAGTATAAGAGTATGAAAGAACTTGAAAACTACAGACCAATTGCCCTGGCTGTCACTGTATGTAAGATTTTCTGTGGTATTTTGAATGATAGAATGAAATATTTAGTTGAACTAGGAGTTCTGGGAGAAGAACAGGTCAATATTTACTATAATGTGCTCTGGAAATTGAAAATTCTGTTCCAAAGAATCACTAAAGGAACACATTTAAGAACATTTCACAGAAATGATATTTTACTCATGCATAATTTTTGAATTACTAAAATTTGACATTATAGGAACATCACATAAAATAGTGGAGAAACAGAAACGTAAATATGCAGTAATACGGTCTTGACGTGATGATAGGTTAGATTAGGCCAGGTAACGTTAGGTTAGTTGAATAAATTAACCTAAATAAACTTGAAAAAACGTACGGGAGACGTCCACCCAAAATCAAGGAAATGGCTGTAAACGTTTGTGGGATTGGATCTAGATTTATGAAAGTTGGCCTACGTGCGTATTTTTGGCAAGTAAATAGCGGTCATCTCTATAACTTTTCCACACTTTTGAAAATTTTGGAGACAATGCAAGAAATGAGTGGAGGAAAGAGAAAAATGCGTACTTTTCAAAAGAAATCTTCTCAAAAAGTACTTATCGTAAAGCACTGATTTGGGTGTCATTGGATGCGCAAAACGTTGCTGCATGATAAGTCGCAGAATTATTTTAATATTCATGATCATTTTTGAGTTACATAGGAAAAATTTATGTAAAGAATTACAGATTGGAAGACATAAGTTAATTTTTACATAGTGACTAATATTCTTTCTCTACAATCTAGGTCTAGGAAAATTGACATACATATGTTTCTTCCAAAATAAATAGGGGTCCTTTCCATAACTTCGCCCCCATTTTGCCATAATTACGGAGATAATGGGAGATATGGGGGGCTAAATGGTTATTTTTCAAAAAAATTTTCTCCATTTTCTCCAAGATCTTTTATTGTACAGCAACGATTCAGGTATCATTGGATGCTCAGAGTTGCTGTATCTACTGACGTTAGATTATTTGAAATTATAGTAATTTCTGGTTTCATTATAAATCTATAAAAATGATGACTTTTCCAATTGTTTTTTTTAGTTTTGTAACTAAACTACTGAAAAATTCAAAATAACTCTTTGACTCCTCATGCAGCAGCTCTTTACACATCCAATGAAACCTAAATCATTGCTATACAATAAATACTTTTTGAGAAGACAGGTCTTGAAAAGTATGCACATTGCAGTAATTATCAACCAAAAAACAAACGATGATTTCACGCAAGATAGATGTGGTGAGGATAATCTGTTTGTAGTAAGTGAAATAATTGAGCAATTCAGGAAGGATGATAAGATTTACTTAGCATTCCTAGATATTAAAAAGGTGAATGACAGAGTGGATTGGTTTAGGCGGTTTGAAATTTTGAGAAATGTTGTATTATTAGAAAGATAGTGAACATTGTTCAAAACCTGTATGAGAACACATGCACTATCTACAGGTTAGGAAATTTGAAAACTGGGCAAGTGAGGGGTGTTAGAAGAGTGAGATAGAGCTGTACCCTGCCACCACTGTCGTTTGGATTGTACACAGAAGAATTAGCAGTTTAACTGAGAATGAGTGGCTTAGGACTGAAAGTTGGCAAGGAGAAACTGAGTTGTCTGTTATTTGCCGATGATGTGGTTGTGGTTAGTGAATCTGACATGAACTGAGAGGAATGTGGAAGTACATCGGATCAAATTGAACTTGACTCGGATCAAATTGAACTTGACTCGGATTAAATTGAACTTGACTCGGATTAAATTGAACTTGACTCGGATTAAATTGAACTTGACTCAGATTAATTTGAAGTGAAAAGGTGTTGACTGCAGAACTGTCTGAAAGTGTCTTCATAACTGATGGAATGACGCTCGGATACAAGGATCGCGAGCTTCAGGACTATGTCATGCAGTGCGTTGATCGATCCCAGAGGGCACTGGAACGGGAGCAACTGAAGGAGAAGGAAGAGTTTGATTTGAAGAAGATTCAGGTGGAAAAGGAACTTAGAGCTTAGCCTTTTGGAATTGGAAAAGGAACGACTACAAGCATCACATCCTTTGAATGGAGATCGCACTTCAACGCAAGGAAGAGCGAACACCAAATTGGCACCGCACCTTACAAGGACGGAGACGATGTATCTGTGTACCTGAGAAACTTTGAGAAAGCGCGTAATGCCAATTCGTGGACTGAGAATGTGGCAATGTCTGCTCTAATTAATGGGTTTGTAAACTCTAAAGTGAGTAGATTGCTTGACACAGTTTCATCTGATTTGGGCTATGATGAAAATAAGCAACTAATTATCCGCAGTTTTGGCTTGAATCTTTACGGTTACCAGCACAGGTTTAGGTCTGTTAAGCAGTCTTGAGAAAGCATTTCTGAATTGGTGCTGTACTTGGATGAAAATTTGTCCAAAATGAGTTCATTGGCCAACGTAGGATCAAATTTTACGTTGTTGAATGAACTATCAAAGATCAACTATTACGTTCTGTTGATGAACCATTATCCGAGTATTTGAATGAAAATAACATGTTTTTGTTGACTTTGTCAGATGTGATAGATGCAGCTGATAACTACCAGGCCATTCATGGGAAGAAGGATTTTCAGAAATGTACTCAGCGCCATATTTTGAGCAACGATTTATTTCTGCTGACAACGATGCTCAGGCCAAGGATAAAGCGTGTTACAATACAGATGTATCTGTTAAGAGATTCTCAAAGCAAGACTGGTGACCAAAATCAATCGTTCGTTACTTGCTTCAATTTTTCTGAAGTTGGTCACATAGCTCGGTTCTGTCCTAAACGGATATTTGAAAAGCAAAGTGCAAGTTACAGGGCGGACGAGGTTGGTCAAGATGCTAAGATAAAAATGATTCTCAAAATGAAACTGTGGCAGTATCATTTACTCGTAATAATTTGAACCGGAGTAATATGCACATCGTTAAAAGTTTGTAATGGTAAAACTGTTAATGTACTAGGAGACACTGGTGCGACTTGTATTTTAATTAAGAAATCTATTCCTCACGCCAAATCTTCCAATACCAGGGTTAGTGTTAAATTTGCAGGTCATGCTATCTTGGCTCGTAGGGTTTTCATAGATCTTGATTGCGATTACTTTAAAGGTAAAACTTCAGCCATGTGCATCCCGTTTTGGTGGGTAACGTGCCGGGTTCGGTGCTCATGTCAAGTGGTCGTTGGGGGGGAAATCTTTGCTATGCCAAGAAATTGACTCTGATTTTGAAGAGAACAAATTGAGTGCTGAACAGTCTGTGTTGCTGGTGGAAACGCAAGCACAAGCTAGAGAGGCTGATAAAGCCGAAGTAGAAACCATTTTATCTTGCAGTGCTCAGGCTTTGAACGTAGTACAATTACAAAGTGGACGTATTAGTACAAAATGATGATCCCAGCCCTAATTCTTGTTTCGTTAAGTCTAATGTAGTTACAAATTCATACCCTCTTTTTGCCAAGAAAAATGACGTTTTGGTGCGTTTGACATGTAGTAAAAAATCAGCTCGGGACATAATCACGCAAATTGTTGTTCCAAAGTCCTTACGTCAGAAGTTCCTCAGTCTTGCTCAAGATACAGTAATGTCAGGTCATCTTGGAATGGCTAAAACTAGAAATAGATTATTGAACCATTTTTATTGGCCTGGAATTTTTGAAGATGTTAAACTGTACTGTCGTTCTTGTGAGCAATGTCAAAAATGTTTGGCAAGACCACCGAAAGCACCATTAGTCAATTTACCAGTAAATACCAAACCTTTCAGTCATGTATGCTCATGTAAATGTTGACCATTACCTATGCCAAACAGAGATGCAGTAATAGATAAGTTGTCAAATGCAAAGTACATGTCCAACTGGATTTAACCAAAGCATATTTTCAGCTTCCATTCGCTAAATCTTCATCGGCTTACACGTCTTTTGTAACTGAATGTGGGCAGTTTGAATTCACTGTTGTACCATTCAATATTAGATTTGCTTTGGGATTGTGTAACCGTATTATTAAGGATGTGTTGAACAAATTTGACGATTTTGTAACTAGTTTTGTAGACAATATTGTTGTGTATTTGAATTCTCTTGACAATTGATGTAATGATTTGACTTGGGTTCTTGATCCAGGTGGTACACCAAAGGCTTTTACGAACAAGAACGTCTTTATTATACAGAAGGAATAGGAACTTCAATTTTCTTTTTACAAACACAGGAGACAATCCAGCCACTAAACAGAAACACATTAGTTGCCACCAGAATACTGTTGTATAAGATTACAGTTAATCGCTCACTCCACAGTTTCCTCCGCATACTGACTAGGTCCAGGAACATGTTGACGTAGTACCAACGAGGACAGTGCTACGGCCTGGTGTCATGGGAGCTACGCGTCAACATAGAGATTGCGTTCGAACGCCCGCCGATTACAACTACGTTTGATTTGCAGCGCCCTCTAGGGTTAGTTGTACTTACTACATTACAATACCTCCCCTCTTAAGACAATTTCTTCCTGGGTTTGGATACTTAGAGAGCAAGTCGGCAAGGAAATTGTCACTTATGTGTTGTTCTTGTGTAGGATGTGTATCAGCATTTTTAGGTAGGCCTGGGCAAGCAGAATGTTGTGGAAGTGGTTGACCACAGGAGGGGGATTGATATATAGCACACCACTTGAGCGTGAGGGTATGAGAACAAACGGTTGAAGCGACAAGATGTCAGCTCAACGGAAGGCCTAACACTCAGGCCTTAGGAAATATACAAGAAAAGACAGGGCGTCAAATTTACAGAAAAATGTTTCAAGCTCGTACTTGAATGGAGGCGGGGAAACAGCATCCTCACAGCCAATAAGAGACATCTACACCTTTACGAGAGGAGGGCTTATGAAACTAAAACGGCTAAATCAACATGTAGGAAGGATTTTAGGTGTTGACTTCTGGAGTTTCTGAGGACATCATTGGTTGGATAAGAAATAGAGAACATCCCTCAAGAAACACTTAATGTGTAGCTCATGAAGGAAAGGCAGTTCTACTGACAAGGCCGTGACGCAGAGTACGAAAAAGTGCAGGTGTGTTCGCGCTGAAAGACGTGCTTCAATAAATGATGAAAAAAGTGGCTGAATTGAAAAAAAATTATGCAACAATGTAATCCATAAATTTAAATCTTTTCTTGTTCTTATCTCAGAGAATAATTTCAAATGAAAAAACAAAGAATAATACAGACAAAAAAGGCCAAATTTAAACATTTGAATTACTTCTGTGGGAAGGGATGAGTAACGAAATTCATATTACAAGGAAATTGCTTAGAAACTTGTTTGCCAAAAATTAATGTTGCATATATATATATATATAAATATATTCTTCAAAATAACGCTGTAGTGGCTGGACCACTACTAAGTAATATAAGTTGATTTATATGTTTTGTTTTGTGTCTGAAAAAAGTGCTTAAGGGAAGCGAACGGTTTTTTAGGGCCCAAAACTGAAAATGAGATTTTTGCTTGAAAATGCTTCTAAACCCTCCCCTTTATCACGTAGAAACGTTATTTGTACCGTGTTGGCAACCCAAACCCCCATAATTACTCCCAAATTGCCCCCCCTCCCCCACAGTTGCGCTCAGAGAAACCAGCTGCGGCTCTGCTAAGCTCTGGTTGGTGGGTCCAAAAGTTTTTTCTTTGTTTCAAGACCACTGTCCATTCAATGGAAAGGTTTAGTGGTCTCTTGACCTTCTTATTGAGTGGTTTTATGCTTGTCCGTCCTGTGAAATGCCTAGAACATCAAATGCAGCTGTTCGCTCTGGCTGAAGATGCATTTTCAACTTTGAGGGGCAATTCCAGCAACAGTTTTTCACCTACAGAGGAAATCTTTTTTGCATCATAAAGATCAAGGTAGGTACTATAAACGCCTAATCTAGTTTTTAGACATGTTGATAAGAAATTTTTTTATGACAAATATAAAAAATTTGAGTGTAAAAATTCTAAATTTTGTATAAATAAGTTCTGAAGCAATATCAAAAAACTGTCTCAAACATTTGTAGATATGTTCATTGTGAATCAAACAAAAAAAAACTAATCGTCTATGTACAACATTGGCTGAGAAATTGAAATTTTAAGAAATTTGCCTCTGCGTGGGAGGGGGAAGGGGGGGTGTGGGGTAAATTCTTAAAACTTTATGGGCTATAAATGTTTATTTGACTGTTATAATCATGCTGATAATACCTCAGAGCTTATCTCACTCCGGAAGTGTTTCTCTTCAATTCTTGAATATTTCATAGGGAAAAACCATTCGGGGCCCTCTGCAGTTTGCAGCAGGTGTTAGTGACTTATTAGTGGTAGTGACTTATTACATCTATGGAAGACTTATCTGAAATGTTTCAGACTTATTATTAGTGTATTAGTTTTTAAGTTCTGATGAAAAAAACATGAAATATAAAGGAAACAATGTGTACTCAGCAATATGGTGTTTGGTAACTTTGACCGACATTTTCTCCAAATCTGGTTCACAGACTTTGAGGGGCAATTTCTCCTCCAGTTTTGAAGCTATTGTGATTTTTTTGCATCGTGATGAGCGAAGTGAGTACAATAAATGCTCTGGAGAGTTTTATTGAAAAGTTGATAAGAAATTTTTTCATAGTCCATAGAAAAAAATTACTATGTTTTTAATATTCAAATAGTTGTCAATTTCTCTTTTTTTAGCAAAAACAAAAAACCTTTCCTAGTTATCGTAGATATTTTGATTATAAATTGAACGAAAAAAAACGTTTGGCTCTATCTACAATATTGGCTGAGAAACTGAAATTTAAAAGAATTTTCCAAGAAGAGGGGAGGGGTATGGGTAAATTTCAAAATTTTTAGGGCTACAACTGTTTATTTGAATGTCATAAACATGCAGTGAATACACGAAAGCTTATTTCCCTCCGAAAGTATTTTTATTCATTTTTCAAAAAATTCATGGGAAAATTTGTTCGCAAAAGCTAGGCATGGTCAAATGTGTAATAATGTTAATTGATTGTTCTAATTCTTACAGAAAGACACTAAATTCATAAGTCACTTAAAAATAACGTTCGGTAGAGGAATTTATAGAAAATTTCCATAAAATCATTAATCTCTATATATATAGGCTCTAACCGGAGAGACCCATAGCACGGCCGCATCTTTTGAGTTCAAGCTCCATAGGGTAAGAATGAATTTGTGTAATTGCGATGATACGTGATAATCAAGATAACATGTGATAATTAATATGTAATGTACTAATGTGATAATTAATATGTAATGTACTAATGTGATAATTAATATGTAATGTATTCATGTGTTAATTAATATGTAATTTCCACTGGAGTGGTGTTCGAGGTGAATATGTTTGTAATTGTATCGAGTCATACGTTGAAAATTATAATGAATAGTGGACTGCTATGAATATAGGTAAAGTCTGTGAACCATGTGTGTATGAAAATGTTGAAGATAAGATGTGAATAGTACTTTCTTGTAAATTAAATAAAACTCTGTCATGTAATAAGGTCAGTTAGTTTTGTGAATTTGAGAGATAGCTCATGGAAAATGAAGTTGATAGATGAGTATTAAGAATTGTTAGTGCCGTAGCACGATTGACCAGGTTTATAAGTAAATACAGGTAGATGTGTATCAATAAAAGAAATATGTTCTTGTATGTGGCAATTTTAATTGTATGAATAAGTTTAAGAAGTAAAAACGATGTGCAACGGACGTATTTATTGGACAGCAAAATTTATGACACCCTGATATCCAGGGAAGGCCTCCCACTGCAGTGCGCCAATCAGTCCAGCTGTGTCGGATGATCGGAGGGCCGCTACCGGCGTGGCTCGCCTTTGGCCTGGTAGGCGCCAGCATCGTAGCTGATGAGCAGTTCAACAGTCCTCTTGTGCGTCACCTGGACGCAATGGCCTGGTCAGTTAAAAGCCTGGGGGCTGTGGCCGATCGCCCTGATCAAGACGAGTCATCTCAAGGATTATTACCGATCCACATCTGGCGTCCGGGGCCTGCGGGTAACTCACTGATCTAGAAGGGTCCCTGATGAATCGAACGCTGGCCAAGAGTCCACCGATGAAGTTACTGACCATAAGATTTGAACTATTAATAGAGGAATGTAATTAGTGGAGCCTCGACTTTTTGGTTATTGTCTGACTTGGTGGAATTGCTTTGATGTACCTCAGAGCCCCAGCCGTGGGTCGTAAACTTGCGTACCTATGTCCTAAAATTTAAGAGTCTTTATAGCCAAAGGTGGCATAGCCAAGGCTGTGATATGTCTTCCTTCCACAATGGCTACCTCATTAACAGCTAAGTTGTGTGCCTGTGCTGTATGTAATAATGTAAACATTAATATCTTTATTGTTGCCTGGTCACGTGCATTGAATGTAGGTTTTGATATTGTGTTAGGCTTGTGAGCAAAGTTAGGTAATTAATAGATAGGAAATGTAACAGATATGCCTAGTAAGTTTGTATTTCTTTTGGATGGTATTTCAACCAAAATAAAGAAAAAAGTGTCAGTCATCGAATCTTGAATTTGTTTTATCATGTTTATCATACATAAAGAAATAGGCATTTTGGGAAACCGGTCCGCGCAACATTGACCAGCGGCACGCGATGTAAATCCCCTGTATGATCCGTCCATAATATACGTGGGGCAGTGTAGGACTATACATTACGGTAAGTGTCGTGAGCGTATAGTGCCTCCCACTACAACGCAAAAAATATGCTAATTAGATCTAGCTGTAAAAATGAATTGAGTGGAGCAAAATTTAATATTACAGATGGTGGGAATGAAGAAAAGAAGTTAAGAGGCCACCAGTTCAAGTCAACGTAACACAGTAACTGCACAGAAATGCCTATCTGCAATATGAAGTGAAGTCTTGCAAAATGAAGTGTATCTTGTCAGCAGAACGTGCTCTTGAAATTCGATTCCTGGAGAACGCCGCGGAGCACCCGGTGATGTGTGCTTGTGGAGTGCAATTGTTCCAGGCAGTAGGGAATGCCATGATAGTCAACGTGCATTATTGGCGTCTATTTTTGTTCACATGTATTATTGGGGTCTAATTTTATGAATTATGATACAGGGTTGGCCGGCCAATCAGTAGAATGGCGTTGTCATGAGAGCTATTATATTCTAATAATCTCCAATTTTATCAATCGCATTCATGTGTTAGTAATAGGGGGTTGTGTTTTTGAGGTAGTTGTAGGTGTGCTAATTGTCAAACAAGCAGGATTAACCCTCATGACATGCTTACTGTACGGCAACCTCAAAAAAATATGTCGTAAGATATTGCTCAGTAATCATAAATTTTGCAACACAAGTCTGAGTTTTCAACCTGTCTACGTAGCAGTCTCTCATCAAGGCGGATGCGCAAAGAAAAACACGCTGTTGTTAGTGGGTCTCTTCATTCAGCGATACCGCTATGATTTGAGTATTTAGTAATCTTTAATCGTTGACTCTATTAAATGTTTTGTGTATGTGTTGCCAGTTCTGTCTTGCGTTTTTCATGGAGGTGTGCCAATTCCTCGATTCCAAGAATCCGGTCTCCTTGTTAATGTAAATTAACGAGGGGCACCATACACGTTTTGTGGCAAGTAGTCCGATACTCAGAGTTAAGGCATATTCTATATCAGTGTTTTGCTGGTCTCTTTTTGTTTGAAGACGTTTTTATTTTCCATAATGTTATTTTGAAGCTCATAGAACTCAAATGATTGATTTCTATTGCAGGAGAAAGGTTTGGAAGATCATGATCATGGTAGTTCTGCCAATTATGCAATATAATTGAAACTAATTTAGAGGAGCAAAATAATTGGTCGAGATTGAATTAAATGTTTTCAACGATTTCAATAATTTTGTTGCTACATATAGGTAATATGGTAGATCAGAAGATGTTTTACATGCATGACATAAGGCTCTTAAATGCTTAGTTTTTGAGGTATAGCATAAATAACATTCAGGTAAGAATAGCATCAACGGCAGTTTTGATATGGCTATTCAGGTGGATGGTGAATACGTGACATGCGCAGTCACTTTGGCAGAAAAGCATCGGTGTCGGTATGGCTAAGTTAAGTTATTTTAGGTTTACTTAGGTTAGTTTATCTAACTAATCTAACTTCACCTAATCTTACTTCAGCTTTCGTTACGTCAATACCGTATTTCTGATCATTTACACGTCCATTTGTTCAATTTTACGTACGACATTCCCTTTACTTCAAAGTTAAATATCTTGAAAACTAAGCATTTGCGAGCACAACGTCATTGGTGTAAAACATCTTAAAAAATATCTGCAATTACCTAAATTTTGTAATTAAATTATAAAAGTCATTGACAACATCAAATTCAGTATTGACCCAATAATTTAACAAAGTGTAATGAGGTTAAAAAGCTCATCATTTGATAAAAAAAAAGGTTACCTACAAAGAATTACAATTAGGAATTGCCAAATATGACATTAATGAGATAAGAGAATAAATGTTAGGGATGCAAAACAGCTATTTATTATTGATATACCTTGATTATATTACTTCAAAATTTAGCTTAATTCAATCATTGGAAAGGGGAAAAAAAATTAACTCATTTGCTTTTAGGTAAAATTATACATAGGGAAAATGACAATAAAATAACTATATACATTTCAATAACCTATAATGTTTTTAACACATTAACTGCAATGGTCTAAACTGAAGTTCAATATTCAATTCAAATTTAAAGTCAATTGTGGCAATGAACTTTGTAAATAGGAATCATAATTGGATCAGGCATTAAGGACAGCGGCCCCCATATGAATCCAGGATTCTGAGACCACTTGAGAAATAGTCATTATTGCTGCTATAGGAAGTGTAAGAGGTCAAGTACATCCTGTAAAATAATTCGACTCGTACATTCACTCGTTCGCTCGCTATGGGGGTTTGAAGAATGGGGGGGAGGGGAGGAGGAAGTGGTATTTTATCCTGTTACACCTCTCCCTTGGTACTTTCTTCACGGCGCGACGTTTCTATGCCAATTCCCATATCTCTGTATTACTCTATAATGATTTCAAAGGTCTAACTCGTACCAAATTTTTTTAAATTTTTTTAATCAAAATTGTTCATGTTTCTTTGTTTTGCTTATAATGTAAACAATGGACTTTGGGGTTTCAAAATGCATCTCGTCCTACAGTTTTCAAGCTACAGTAATGATTTAGATATCATTGGATGCAAAAAAACTGAGGGCTTTTCAGGAAGTTCTAATTGACCTCACTATTATCTTTTTTTTAACAGTTATGACGTCATAAATCCGCATTTTTTGAAAAAAAAATTTGCTCACAATTTTTTTCAATTTTTTTTCATCAAAACTGAAAATTTGGAGAACGGCATAGGTCTTCCTGGAATGTCCACATTTTTCCGCATCCAATGATACCATACTCATCACTTTTACTCAAAAACTGTCCGAGGAGATGCATTTTGAAAACCCCCCCAAAATTCTCGTTTTCTATGGAGCAAATCGCATTTTTTCCCGAATGACAAATGATTTCCAATTGCATTTCCTATCAGTAGTGATGTACCGATGTATCGGTATCGGCAAGTATCGGTCATTTTACTGGTATCGGTAAAATTCGGCCGATACTTTGCCGATACTTTCCCATAATGCGTATTTTATCATAAAAATGAAAGTCATAAATCATGAAAGTAGAAGTATAATCAAATAAACAGCCTATTCATACCTCTTATAGTTAATTTGTTGGTTAACTGTTGAATTACGGCGTTTAATCAGGCCAGCTAACTGAATTTTTTACTTTGAATTCCCGAAGAGTCACGTACGGTTAGTAAGTGAGAGCTATGTTCCATGAATAGTTAAACACAGTGGCGACATAAAACATTATACTTTTACAACTAAAACCAATATAGTTTGACCCAATTTTGATTTCTCAAAGTATATGGCAGGCTAACAAAAATAATACCAATTAAATAAAGTTGCAGGTGCATTTTAAAGTTTTTGTAAATTTAATGAAGAAGTAGCTGAAAACTCTATTTTAATTTAGCTTGTAAATCGTCATATATTACGAAGCTAATCATTTAATTTTAATTTAGTATGTAAATCGCCGTACATTACGAATCTTGCATTTTTCTACTATTTTAAGACGTTTGAAAAATTCACGAACAATCTTATAGTTCATTGCGTGTTTGCGGATCTTTTCGGTTCCGGGGTCGATCAAATTTTAATGTTTTCTTCTCGCCAAAGTATGTATTTTGGTGTGAAATTATCCATTAAGTGTACCTAACCTAACCAAGGGTATAATTTCAAACACCTCACTGTTAATCATAGTGAAAACTTTGTGGACCTTGCGACAGGTGCACACACTCAAATGGTTGTGAGTGTATGGCATAGTCTAAAAATGAAAATAACGCCATGGAGGCACTCACCGACAAATGATAGATTCTTGTCTGTGTGAGTTTGCGTGGTGAAAACGGACCGAGAAACAGCAGTTTTTTCATAAAATATTAATGGATATGAGCTTAATAAACAATTTCTTCACAAAATGGTTATCATTTTCGTGTTTTTCCCACCAAAATATCTACTTTGGCGAAAAAAAATTGCCCTCCGTGGACAACCCTAGGGCAACTAGGGTTCGAGTCCCGGCGCTGGTGGTGATTTTCTTCGTTGGGTATAGGAGAAAAGATTCGAAGTACAATACCCCACTCTACCCAGGTGTCTGAAATTGGCACCGGTCTTGACCGGGAAAGAGCGTCATGGCGTCCTGGTGTTAGTTACAAGACATTTGAAAAACCAATGTACAAGGTGATATGTATCACGCTTGAATTGGAAGTAAAGCATCCGTAGATACCGATGCTTGTTTGGGAAACGAATCACACTATGACACTGAACTGCAGTGTTACCAACTTAGCATTAAAGTACGAATCTATCACCTAGCAGGAAAAATAGCATTAAAATGCAAAATCTAGCATTTTAAGGTGCGATTTTACCATTATAATAAATTTAGTCATTTTCAATTGCTTGCTAGCATCTATTTGTTGACTCATGGTTACTCAATGACTCGTTGAAGTTTCGTCCAAGCCTAGTCGAAGTTTCGTCCAAGCCTAGTCGAAGTTTCGTCCAAACCTAGTCGAAGTTTCGTCCAAACCTAGTCGAAGTTTCGTCCAAACCTAGTCGAAGTTTCGTCCAAACCTAGTCGAAGTTTCGTTCAAACCTAGTCGAAGTTTCGTTCAAACCTAGTTGAAGTTTCGTTCAAACCTCGTTCGATTGTTTTGGTTCACTTTTGAAACCAGTTGCTATTAGAGCTAGTCTACATTACGTTGCGATACGATTAGAAATGCTTATCTATCGAATGGATTTCATTTCGTTTTTTTTAACAATATAGTTAACAGAGCAAGAGCACTTTTATTATTCATAATCAAAAGCTTAATTGTCAATATTGTCATATAATTAGTTATATTAGTGAATAATTTTATTATAACACCCGTGTAGGGCTTATAATGGGTTTATTTTAATATAATTGTAAAAGTATCGGTATCGGTATTTTCAAGTATCGGAGCATCGGTATCGGCAAAAAATGGGTATCGGTATCAACCAAAAAAATGGTATCGGTACATCACTACCTATCAGTATACCAAATTTCATTGCTCTAGGTTCAATAATGAAAAAAAAGGTCCGTATGGGGGACGCTGTCCTTAACCCTGGAACACTGAACGTGGGTATAGATTACCCGTGGTAGGTGACGTCATTCGTGTTCCACCCTCTTCTCCACAAGCCAGCGCGCTGGGACTCCGTATAGCTTCATGAAACCCTATGGGTTTGTAGGGAAAGTCGCGTCGCTCCACTCCTCTGCCTGGATTTTGCGCTACAGACGTGTTCGGGTACCGTTTACCCACGTTCAGTGGTAAGTGTATATAGAAGAAACTATTTACACTATATACACAAAAACTATATATACATAAAAACTATAAAAACACAACTATATAAGTGTATATATAGTTATGTAAAAATAAATATATAATAAGCCATTTCAATAAGTACTTCAAAAAAGTGGGAAGTTTCCACATCAATGACAGGAGGGTTGCAAGGGATAGACACCACTGGAGATGTTTGGTGTGGGCGATCATCAGGCTAAGCCTTTATTGTATCTTAGTAGCCTTTTTTACACAGTTTCAATGGGTTTTATAAGCAAAAAACACATTATATTCCACAATTTGTCATTTCTGGTGCACTAAAATAAGGATGTTTTTCCTACTTTCTTCCCTACCGTTCCCGCATCGCCGGTGCATTGATGACCCCCTGGGATGAGAGCCTGACATCCTTGGAAGCGTGTGGGAGCATTTGAGCGATTTTTAAAAGAGGGTTTTTTTTTAGCTTATCTTTTTTTGCAAAAACACTCAAAATTTTTCACTTTTCATATTCCTTTCTTTTTGCTTTATAATTTAAGTTTCTTAAAGGAAGTTTTCTAGTTCAATCGTCTCATCACTAAGTAAGAGGACTATATTTAGTGTTTACGGGATTGGATTAATTAATTTGTATATTTACTATTTTTCTTTAATTTCCAAAATCAGGTATAAACTACCCACGTTCAGTGGCTGTTTAACAGGGAAACAGGTTCAGTGTTCCAGGGTTAATTTGGCTTTCATTAAATATTAATAAAAAATGAGTTAGCAACTGCAGGTGGATCAGCAGCAGTATGAAAATTACCTAAATGACCACCAGTAAGTCACTTTACAGGAAATGTGTTAATCAAATGAACTATCTTTCATGAACAGATTTTGAGGTTTTTCAAAACTAAATGATATTTATTTGGAGAAGTTAACTATTTTCGGTAAATTTTAAGGAGAACCGACTCGATTTTTGTTGCTCGTATCATGATAATTAGCTTGCAATAAATTACTTTTCTCATGCACTTTTTGGGGGAAATGAGTATTTAACGAGTTATAGCAGTAGGTTACTAACCGCAATTCTTGTCTTTCAAGTAAGAAAAATCGTTTTGAGGGAAGACTTTGATAGAATCTCTGCTTTGACGTGCTTGAATGATTGTAAAAGGCCCCCTCACATGCGCAAATATGTCTGGAGACATATCTAAACTGGTGCTGAATTCGGAAGTTTGTACGCTCATTTTGGGTTGGCACAGACTGTATGAGGCAGATGAGCCATGCTTGATAATTTTGGAGCGACCGGCTGCAAACCTTGAACCACGTCAGTGTCAATCCAGCCTTCGTGGGTGGTGCACGCCCGTACTCTGCCTCTCTCCCTTCTTGTGCACTCCATTGAGCAATTTCCCATTTGTATATTCACTACTTTTTAGGAACAATTCTTTGGCGCATTTTGGGCGAGCTTTTACACGTGTTTTCTTATTCATAGCAATTAAAGCGAATCCCATCAACTGTACAAACTCCGTCTGGAGCCGCCTTTCTTGTGCGTGCTCTCCACTTGGCTGCCACTGGCATATTGAAGTGTGTGTCAGTCTTCGTCAAGTTTGAAGTGTGTTGTTAGCATCGTGTGCGGGGTCTTGAGACCGTCAGACCAAACTCAGTCCAAATTGTCTGCGGACGTATTTGTGCGTGTGAGGGGGCCTTAACGTTGTGTTACCTTTGGTTGGGTTAGGTTAGATTAGTTCAGTTTTGTTATTTTACATTACCTCTATAACTTGTTAAATACTTATTTCACCTGGAAAGTGCATAGAATAAAAGTTGTTAATTTGAATCTAATTGCCAGGATACAGGCAACAAAAATTCAAAAATCAATTAGTTTGGTCAACATCGGGTTTAATGCGCTCACGGAAATGAAGAATTCAGTTCCAAAGAATCACTAAAGTAACACATAAAGTTCGAAAATAGTAACAGTAACACTAAAGTAAAAACTAAAGAATCACTAAAGTAACCGCTAGACCCGAGAAACCAGTTTTTTGATGTACTCGCAGCCGGGGTGCGTGGGGGTGCCTTTCAATTCTATGCGTAATAACCTCCGTCCCAAATGTGGAACGAAGGTAAAGGTGAAGGTAGTAGGAAACGTAGGTAATATTTCAGGTCGTTCGTTTCTAGACCAGGTTGGAAGGTAAAAAGGTATAAATGTCAAATTTTCTTCTCAATTTCTGACCTTCCAGTTCTATTTTAAGTATGCTTACTTTCCACCTCAGTCACTTGCTGAATATTGTTCTTTACAACCACTTCCATGATGAAATTCAGATGGGCTTCTTTTTTACTAGAGTCAAAGTCTGCCATGAATTTTCGCTTTTTCTGTAGTTGTTCCTGCTTTGCGAGTTTCGCGTCTTCTTGCGTTAACGAATGACATTCTGTTTGCTGATGCGTCATTTTTGAGATATAACAATAATTATGTTCAGATAGGAATAACATTATATGGTCGGCTGCTTAGTCACAGCATTGTTGGTAACGCCAACTTTTTTGCGGGAGACGCCCACTTCTTGCCGAGATAATAACAGCCTCAGTTTGCCTAAGATTAGGTAAGCTATTTTAGGTTGATTTATGTTATTTTAGGTAAGTTTATTTAACCAATCCAACATAACCTACCCTAACCTCACCATCGTTACGTTAATTCCGTATTACAGCATATTTACGTGTCCGTTCCTTCACTTTTATATACGACGTTCCTATAACTTCAAAGTTGAATAATTCAAAAATTACGCATTGGCGAGCAGAATGTCATTGAAGTAAAACGTTCTTAAATGTGTTCCTTTAGTGATTCTTGGGAACGGAATTCTTAATTTCCGTGAGCGCATTAAACCCAATATTGACCGTTAGTTTTCTTTGCCATTTACCTTATTTTTAGGTTAATGTGTAGCGTTTGGTAATAATCTAATTTCCCATTTTGGGTGCGTAAATATAGTTAGTTAGCTGTAAATAAGAAATTTTTCTTCTATGCACTTTCGGTCGCAAATGAGTTTAACAAGTTATAGCGGTAAATTAATGACTTCAACCCTAGTCTTTGATGCGTAAGGAAATTTATCGAGTGAGTCGTATGGCAACACTGTAATGGACGCTCCCTTCCAACGTGCTCGAATGATCGAGCACGTTCCCGTCATCTAAGAGGAAAGTTAACATACTGCTATTACTCATTATTTTTTGGTGATAATTTCTATTGTGTTATTAACTAAAAGATCATAGAAGTGGGTTCAGGCTCCACAGGGACGACATATAATGAATTACAAGTACTTAAACTTACTTTAACAGCTCAATCGCGCAAAAAGTAAAACCTACCGCTCTAAATCATAAAATACTCATTTGCCGCAAAAAGTGTATAGAAGAAAAGTAGTTTATTTTGATGTTATTACCGTGATCCCAGCAACAAAAATTCAAAAATAAATGAGTAGCTGTTTAATCAAGCGCATTCGTCATCAAAGGCAAAACTAAACCTACCATTATAACTCGTTTGCGACGGAAAGTGCATAGAAAAAAAATTGTTTATTTAGATTTAATTAACTATGTTTAGGCACCGAAAACTGAAAAATCAAGTACTACCAAACGCTGCACATTAACCCATTTCGTGTGTGATCAAAAAAATTTTGAAACTTTTTTTCCAATTTGTGTCTTTCAATTCTGAAAATACATCCTGTTCAACTATCTTGCTTTATTATGAATAAACATATAATAAATACCATTTAAAATACAGAACTTTTCACTAATATCCACAAGTTTGGGCTGCCAATATAACGTAACATTCTACAGAGGAACTGGGAAAGTAATTTATCAATGTGACACTTGGTTTCCTAATAGTAATGTAAGTAATACTTTTATATGGAAATGAAACATGAAAAAAATGAACATAATTCAATTAAAAATTAATCAGTATAGTTGACTAGCTAAGCAAGATTAATTTTTGATTGAATATCTAATGACTTGACAAATTTTACTAGTAATGCTTTAAACTATCATCAACCACTAACTAGTAGCAAGGGAAACTTAATAATCTTTCAGGAATTAACTTCAAGCAACAAAAATTGGGAATCAAGATGTTTTCCCCCTCCAACATTTTAAATTTAAAAAGTATATACTGAGGGAAATAAACACCTGGATCCGATATTAGAAACAATTTCAAACCACAAAATAGAGAAGTAGCCCAGCAAATTTTTAATCCCAAACAATGATTGGAAAAAACTGGTAATGAGATTCAAAAACATAAACTGAAAATATCTATTACAAGTGTTAAAGACATTGAACTTAGATACTTAAATTACGTACCGCATCAACGAATTCGTTATACATGTTAGCCATTTTGAAAAAAAACAACTAATGACAATAAAGCCGTGCACCGGCAACACTCTACCTTTCACACCACGAGGAAAGAAATTATACTAGGTATTCACGGTAGAAATTCAAATGTCCAAGCAGGAGATCCAATACATGTACTACGAAATTAAAGAAAGTTATTGCAGAGTCGTTCGAAAATAGAACACAAATAGAAAATAAAATAAAAATGAATAAATTTAAACTATCTACGTTGAAAAATTACTGTAATTGTCAACAAGCAGAAAAATATAGAAAGTCACAAGTAAAATATCGCTCGCTTACGATTATCATTCAATTTTATACATATTTAAGCACCTCTGTCACATGAATCACACAAATGGCTCTATGAAAGAGATGTAATGAACAGTTTTCCTTTCAATTTCTAACGTTCAAATTTTGATCATATCAATGCAGATGTTTCTTTGTATTTTCTAAATATGCAAATATTGAAACGTTAAGGAAAAAATGACCCCATCGTCACACTCTGTGAAATTTGGGAGCTGAAAATCTGCTCTTGAGTTTAAAAATTTGAAATAATTTGACAACGTTTCAAGATTTATGCCATGAAACTGGAGGCAACCCGCGTATTCATAAAATTTCACGGTGAGGTAGGAAAGTACTAGCACTACTAACAGCGCCGAGAAAGGAAATTTGCAATACTACTTTGTAATCAAATTATTTTTTTAGTAAAAAAAACTTTGGCTGCTTACATTGCTGCAGAGACTGTGTTTGCACCAAAATATCATCTAGAGATACCTGAGTGCAAAATTCCGACCACTCGTGCGAGCACTCATTTGAACTCAATCTTTTGTCGCAAATCCAGCCATCGCGCTCTGCCAAAGCCCTATGCAAGACAGCCAATACCTTGCACAATAAAGGGCAAAGTCTTTCATTTATTTAACCAAGCCTAAAAAGGCAATTACGCTAACAATTCATGACAAAGTGGAGCAATGGTGGGGGTGCTTCACTTCCTTGGCGACTAATTTCAGTGCACTTAACTAATCGTGCGTCTGATCTTCTTGCTCGAGTCCGAAGCCACTGCAACGGTTTCGAGCAAACTATGGAGGTGGCCGCCGGCTGCTGCCACCTCAGATTCTATTTGGCCGGGTCCGCGAGTGCATCTCAAGTGTGCTCTACGGGTTCGGGCCTCTACCGACCCCTGCTTCTGGGACTTAGTGTCCTTGACAGCCGGCTTAAATTGGAGACATGTTCGCCTGAATATTATCTTCGAAGAACGTCAGGTGAGCCTCCTTTCCTTTGTTACGCTTGTCATGCAAATTTGTCTTGCCAACCCGCTTCTGCGGCGAAAAACTTCCAGAACTAACTGGCACAGGAAACATAGTCTTTAGCTGACACCCTG
>JACJUY010006837.1:0-11185 GCA_014220935.1 Platorchestia sp. MABIK
GGTAGTTCTCATACTGGACTTACAGGCGTCATTTTTCAACACGTTGAAAAGTCTAAAAATTGACATTTCAAAAAAGGAGTTCTAACACCTCACTAATAGGCATTATTTTGAAACACTGTGAAAAATTTAAAAATTGCCATTTCAAAAAGGTAGCTCTAACACGGGGCTTACATGCGTATCTTTTTAGGACCACATGGTTAAAACTATGAAAATTTCAGTGAAATAAAACATATCATTGTACATCTTCATAGCTATTGATATATGAAGATTGAATGAAACATGTAGGGCATAAAACTCGATTTAAAATACCTGCAAAAAAAGGGATAAAACACTAGAAGAAGAAAATACGATCAGTACAGTGGAGCCAGAACGACGCAGTTCGCCCTCCTGAGCCGCAGTCCTGACTTTCAAAAAAGAGTACAGACCAACAAAAGAATCAACAAATCAGGGTTCTTCTGTCTCTGTGGTTCCGAGTCGAAGGAATTCCGAGACTAAATAAAATACTCGCGCACCATTTCAATTCACAATTAACAGAGCTCCTTTCAAAGAGTTTTCAAACCAGGCTGCGAAAACAGGGAAGCCTTTGGCTATTTTCAGAACGACTACGACCACAAGTTTCCGCGATAGTTCACAATGAGTTGAGGATAAACAGTGGCTGAAATATACATTGAACTAAGCGCACCGAACTTAACTTTAGCTCCCTAGGGAGAAAGGAATATTAAGACTTCTCATTATCATTGACGTGTCAAGCCGGTGAAAAGGTTGAAAATTAAATTTATGCTATTTTTACGTTGACAAGATGCAATGTTCGTCAGTACATTGTTGAGAAGAATGTCCTGTGAAAAAGTAGAAAATTAAATTAAATGCAGTTTTTATGTTGACGAGATCCAATCTTCGTCAGTACATTGTTGAGAAGAATGTTGGAATATTGCCAGAGTCAAGTGTTTATCCCAGTTACGGCCGAATTATGAGGGAATGCCCTCGACCGAACACCGTAGAAAAGCCCAAGGTTCAATTTTCATAACAGCTTTACTACGCACCAAGTTTCCAATATTAAAACCTGAATTTGAAAACAAATACAATTCGAAGAATACATTTTCCATTTTCATTATCTACGATTAATCAGTAGAGTAAAAACCTGAAAATCATAGAAAAGCTCAAAGATATCTCTTGCGTTGCAAAATACATGACAAAGTAAATAAGCACATGAGGCGTGGACGTTTGTTCCCATTTCTTTCGCCAAAATTGTTCCTAAAATGAGTTCTGAATGAAGCTATCTAAGTTGATACATCACGCGCGTAATAATTCTTCTTTCTCCATTCATTCCTACTACAAAAATGTCACTGTTCAGAACAGGAAGTTTGTCCGTCCTAAATATAACTACCAAAGTTAATACATCACGTGCGTAATAATTCCTTCTTTCTCTACGTTTTCCTACCCCATAAATATCACTGTCCAGCGAAGGGAATAGTTTGTCCTAAATGTAACTATCAAAGTTAATACAACATGCGCGCAATGATTTCTTCACCCTCCATTCTTTCCTACCACATAAATGTCACTGTTCAGCTCAGGAAGTTGTCCCTCACGCTAAGAGTGTATTAGTGTCAGATGTGTCAACGAAGAAAACTACGTAGAGTGCAAAAGTCTACAGCAGACCAGGTTTCCCTCATGGAAATAAGCCAGCTAAATGCTCTGGAAATGGCTGGGATGAAGATTTTATTTCCTTAATTTTCTTTTTCACTCGCACACCGCTTCGTCATTAGTAACTCTATCAATACGCTAGCATTTCATTTGGATTAGCATTTCCTACAGCTATTGTATAAAGAATAGGGGACAAAAATTTCTCAGTCTAATTTTCATTTTCAGTCGCACACAGCTTTTTCGTTAGTGACGGTATCAATGGCTAGCCCAACATTCATTTGGGGTAGTATTTACTTACACCCTTGCATTAAAAATAGGTTAACCTTAGCTATTTTCAGAGCAACCACTACCACCGTAGTTTGCCACCGCTTGAAAATGAAATTCTAAACGTGTAAGGAACGAGAATACAGCCAGAAAAATGTTCAAATGAATACCACGATCAAAAAATGAAACGCGAAGATCAAACGCAATATCGGATATACACCCCACACCAGATGAACAGGACAGGATACAATTTCCTATTTCGAACCAAAAAGCAAGGAAATCTTGCATGACGCTAAGCACCATTCTTCTGTTCTTCAGAAGACAGCTGCTGCACAGGTGTTGAATCTTTTTACAGGACTTTGTGTGCATTCGCTTCTAGGCTGATAATACCCAATACAGAATCTACGGGATCCGCGCGATCTTCTTGCAAATGGCCTCTGTGGATGTGAGCGAAAAAAAGAAAAACGCGTTTGGTGTGGTTTGGAAGCACCGTCGTGGGAGCGGAGTTTGTTGGACAGAGAGGGAAGACGAGTCTCGAGAGAGACACCTTAACAGCGGACCCGAGACAGATAACAGCTCGACATTACCGCACCGAGCCTCGTATCGCGCTCATTTGCTACCCTTAATGGCGGGGAACCAACTTTTAACACGCCCCTAATATAAGAAAACAATGACTTAGTACAGAAAATACGTGCGTGTATCCGAGCTTGAATACTCAAGTTTGCTCAGATTCATTGTACACTGATAAATGAAACTTGGAACTTTGTTTGAGTTCATTTATTTTGGATGACTCAGCATCATGCGTGGCATTAGCAGGTGGTGCTGAAACAAATCCTAGGATATTAGTTTTTAAGCACAAAATAGTCCGAGGTAGGGTTGTACTCTACGTTGAACATTTCTATGTTATCACAAGTGAATGATGTCAATTTTCCAATAACAAAAAACGTAATACAACTCACACATGCCTTTCAGAAGACGAAACACAATTTACTCTCATGTTCAAACTTTCAAATGAGTGTCCGCCACTCTTAAGATCACTCAGCGCAAAAACTTGATTGCAGTTATAACATTCTTATGTTACAAAAATGGTAACTCAACAGCTAAACAACTACCACTTAGTTACATACTATTAGTGTAAAAAAGTTAGCTGTCACCATGCTCGGATATCTGGCAGATCACGTTTTAAGAATGAATTTTAAATTACTATTCTTCGATGATGTTAATAAAGTACTTTGAAGCAACAAATTTGACGACATCTAACATCAATCTTTAGTATCCCTCATTCCTCATAGCACCACATATGGACTGGTACTTTTTCTTTATTTCATTGATCAATTAAATCGGAATAATGATGAGTTCCTCACAATTACAGTTTGCTTTGTACTAGCTTACCTCGTTAATTATTGAGAAAAATGTGGAAAACGTCTTTTCATTAACAGGGTTAAAGATTTAGTTCATTTGCACAGATTTGCTGAACTCAGCAGAACAGAAATAGTAATCACATTTTCTTTGCGAATTCTAAGACTCGTGAATGTCAAGATTAACTTTGAATTTGAATTAACTTTGTTATACTTTGTTATACAAAAACAGACATACTTTGTTGTACAAAAAAATGCATGAACTTCATAACTCCATAACGAGCAGCTGCATTGCTGTTTTAATTGCCTAATTCTACAAATGCCATAACTTGAGTTTCATTGTCAGAGCCACCTTCCCTTGATTACAACTCAGTCTTGCATCAAGTCTTGCATGCTTCAGAAACAATTAAGAAAAACTGAACCTAATTTTTAGCGCGAGCTGAATGGTTGGAAACACGCAATCTTTACAGATGTACAGTTTAAGTTGCAACGTGTGCCACTATGGCAAAAAAATGAATATTTCAAAATGTAAATACGATTATTTCAGAAAGTGAACGATCTCCCCTAAGTTTAATATTTAAGTAACCAGTGCTGTTCATTTGATAAGCTGAGCAGCACGATCTCTGCTACCCAAATTGTAATCCCAACACAGCAACACGCTGCTGGTATGTCCAAAAACATTCAGAATTATTCGACTGTCTTAATTTACATCACAGTCCTTACAAGGTAGATTCTGCCATTGTAAATACCTTGTTTACAACAGCTATGTGATCAAAAATATTTTAAATTATTCCCCTGTCTTAATTACCACCACAGTCCTTACAAGAGTTCCTTGTCGCTACACTAGGCACTGTAAGTTCCTTGTTTACAATTGCTAACAAATAAACTAATGATTAAATCAGAATAGTTTGTGCATTAGGTACCAAAAGTAAATAACTACACTGAGCATACACGTTTCAATGAATAAAATAGTGTGTTGGGTACCAATATTTTGCAAGAATAGATTAGAGGTTAGTATTTCATAAGCTCTTAGAAATTTATTCATTGAAGAAGAAGAGAAATTAAATGTTCGTACGAAACCGTATGTGTACTTCCGGTCTTATTAAACGCTATCAAACTACAACAATCAAAACATTACATCAATTCCCACACCTGCATTTCGTGTCAGAATAGTTTCATAAAATAATTTATATCAAGCAATGGTACGCTCTAAAATATGCCTTAGAAACTTACATTTTCCCTTTAGAAATGTCGTTGAAAAAGTTTCGAAATTATCTCTTTGTAGCCTTCAATTCTTGACTTGCTTTGCAAAGCTCTTAGAAAAATTAATAAAGTCGCAGACATTTTTTCAAAACTTTCAACTGAGGCTACTTTTGTCGCCAGCAGTTCTAAGCAGCAACGCTGCATTTACCATCTGCGTCTGGTACTGAATTTAATTCAAAGCTCCATCGTAAATGGGTAAGTGCAAATTAGCAAGCGCCAATATCTTGTAAAATGAAATATTTACACAACACACGAGGAAAACATAAACGAATAGCTCAGCAAAAATACACACATATATTATTTGCAACACACTAGATTAATATGAAAATAAATAAGTGAATACGACTAGAGTAATGTGAATATAAATACGTGAATACGACTAGATTATAGTGAATATAAATACGTGAATACGAATAGAGTATAGTAAAAATAAATACTTGAAAACGACTAGAGTAACATATAGATAAATAAGTAAATACGACTAGAGTAATGTAAATATCAACACATGAATACGACTAGAGTAATGTGAATATGAATTTGCCAACAACTTACCAATGGGTATTCTCTCCCCATTTTTGACGCGGTCTGCTGCTGTCGTTGCGGACGTTGGCAGCAGGAAGAGCAGAAGAAGGAAAATCCGCAGGAGTAACACCCGTTGCGGCGCTCTCGCTAGCTTGCGTGAGGGAACAGAGCTCTTAACTCTATGAGCCGAAGCCATGGCTTTGTTTATCCTATAGAGAGGACCCGTGTTGGCCTTGATGACGGCAAGTTGTGCACTGAAATACCAATCTCAACTATAACACTGGCAGGGTCGCCGCAGCGTGTGCTTGCTTCTCTTCAAACTTTACACCATATTTCACGCCTTTGTGATGACAAGGATTGCACTAGCCCAGAAGTTTTCTACTTTATGATAAGGTAGAAGAGCACTGAATTGCAGTTTCTCAAGACATATGAGGGGTCGAGAAAGATTATTAAGAGATGAGTCAGTGCTCTCATCAGCTGGCGCACAGTTGAACGGTTCGAATATTTGAAGTTTGATACTTGATTCCTTTGTACACGCCTAAGGAAATGGCACGGAACAGAGATCTGAAACACACCGGGTTTACACCGAATCAATATTCTGACAATGCACTTTTTATCGGCAACAATGTAATTTCATCGAAAATATTTCTATGATGTTAACCAATCATCTCCTAAAATGGACATTACTTTGTCGTGTCTGTCTGATGGAGTGCAAGAAACCCCTTTTGTGCAATCATCGAACGAAGTAAATCAAATTTATCGTAAGCATATTTTTTGTATTCTTCCGTGGCAGTTTGAAACATCGTTTCGATTAGGGGTCTTTCAAACAAAAACAATTACAGAGAAAGTGATACTCATCCTGAAATGACTATAGTATTTGTAGTTTGAGTTCCGAAAGGTGTTAGTGAATTCTGATTTCCAACGAACGGGAAAGTGATACTCATCCTGAAATGACTGTAGTATTTCCAATTTGCATTCTGAAAGATGTTAGTGATTCGCTAACTCCAACGAACAGTGTGAAATAAACCGAATTTTTTCCATTTTTGAATTTTCGGTCCTGCCTCAGCTGCCGGGGCACGAGCTCACCGAAGTCAGCGTAGCTGGCCCGTCACGTAATTCTCACCAGCGCTGCCGGCGATGGCGCCCCGTTGCATAAGAGAAAGGAAGGAGCTTTCTCTACTCCGCCGCCACCGACTCTTTAATATGAAACAAGCCCACCTTGTGCGCGAATCTCGAACAAAACTAGAGCGGAAAACCTTTTGTTGCGAGGGACCTTTTCTCCAGGGTTTAGTTCCGCATAGTTTCCGTGCGTTTAGACGAATGGTTTGTTCCAAGGCCCCTCACTTTTGAAAATATTCTCGAATACCACATTCGTGGCATGTGCCGCGAAATGTGGAGCCACATGGTAAAATTAAGAATTTGTGCTAGCACCCTGAAGATTGTAGTTTGTTTGAACTGAGGTGGCAAAATAATCCTTATTATGAAAAAGCATTTAATTAATGTTGGCACTTCTTTGTTCGTGCGATTGAGAGTAACTTTGTACACGCGATTTCATTGAGTTCATTGCTACCCTAGAACTCTAATTGCTTGATAATTTGACGTTATAGTCAGAAAAACTAGCAATTTCTCTCACATTCTCCCCATTTATTCAATCTCCGCCGTTATGCAAATTCTGATGATATCAAATCACGTTAATGAACTCGTTGCGTGAACACATCATGCTCAACAAAACTTTATCGTTAATTCTAGGAGTTAATGATGACCTTCAATTTTCTGACCTCGACCAGCAAGGTGGTTTATGTTTAGCTAAGCAGGATGGAATGAAATTATTCTTGTGTAATTAAAGCAGTGGCTCATTTTCATGTCTGCAATGCTTCTCTCACGTTTATTATTGCACCTCTCGGGGCTCTAAGAGAATTTTTCAAATTTTCTATTGAATAAATTAAAAATCAAGAAGCATCAACACCTGATGCTCAGCGTTACCGTTGCTGTATATTTTAGAATATTTGAGGCTGAATCGAATGACTAATTTGATCAAAAATCTCCATAACTCTTTAGAAAAGAAGTTCAGTTGATATGAAGACACACAATTTGTTGATGATAATGAGATATGAGAAATATAATCAATTATGATCATTTCATACATGCTGACCCATAAAATGATCGCGTCAAAATACGTAAAATTAAATAGTAAAACTGACTTGGTAAACAGCTGCTTCAAATGTCAAGAAATTTGAAAAATGTGATGAGTAAAGATATTTGTACGAAAAATATGGGCAACAGCAAAGTGAACAGCATTTGAAGAACAACCTTGGAACAAATCAACTACACAGCGAGTTAAATATAATAATGAAGAACAGAAAAATGAGAGAGTGATTGAATTACAAAAGAGAGTAATTGAAATACAAAAGACGCAGTAACTTGCCCGAATCCCATGAGACCAAAATTAATCAGGAACGATATGTGCAAAAAAGGAAAGAGAGGAAATTTCCGACGCTAGAAAGACTATTAAGAATTCAGTAAGGTTGTCGGTACAAGAAAGATATACACAGCCAACAGGAAGAGCTGATTGCGTTTAATAGAGGTTGCACTGCAAAGGATGGTGGTGATAGCGGAGGTGGTAGCGGAGGTGGAGGCGGAGGTGGTAGCATTTGTGAACGGATTGCAAATAAGAAACCGTGTCTAGAAGTGCGATGAAAATAACCTTTAAAGAAACGAGGGCACATGTGTACGCTTGGATTTGATACTCAAAAAGGACTGTGTATGGATTGAGCTCATGTGGAGAGTGTTATTAATGTCGCGCGTTGATATGCCAATATTTTATGGTAAATGCCAACGACCTACAGACGTGGCAAGGTAAAAAAATAAAATAATATAGGTCAAAGTAGCGAAGCATGAAAACATTTGGGATGCATGGGAAAGTTAAAAATAATGTATGATAAAATTATTAATTGTTATTAAGAGATACCAATAAAACTTTAGGATCGCATGGATTACGTAAAATTAGTCAATTCGTCGATTACACGCGCATGAAGGTTAAGTAAGGGTTGGTGGTTGTTGCCAATATGATTACTTCAATTATGGTCATATGATTTCAGTATTAATGAAGACCTGAAGTAAACTTGAAGGGCATCACGGGAGAGTTTAAATGCATATTGTTTGTTTGATGCAACAAGTTCTTCTGTGGGAATTGTTTTCATGTAGCAAATTCATCGCAATGTAATTTTTAGGGGGTTTTGCTCGTTGCTGTTGATTTGTGAAACACGAAAGAGAATCGTTCTATGAATCATTAAAAACTTGGAACGAACTTTCAATAACGTAGATAAAAGACCCGGAAACCGTAAGATTATTTGTTTCTAGTGTGAGTCAAGGAAATGCGGAATGCAAGTATGAATGTATGAGAAAGAATAAGTAAATAAAATCAGTCATTTGCAATAGTTATGAGTAGTGAGGTTAGGCAACTTGAATGGCAAGGAAGGAAAGGGCATCAGAGCCATGTCGAGAGAAAGATGAAATTTAACACCGACGTATTAGAAAATACAAATGAGTCTTGACACAAGTATAATTTTTCTGTGATGGTGGTATTTAGGAAAAAAATTACAGGATGGAGATAAATGAGTTTACTGAATGAAGGATCAGTGTAGGTTGTGATTAAATTCCAGTTTCACATAAAAAATGAGTCAGTCTTCTAACGAAACGGCAAGTAACCTCCGATCTAGCTACTGGAACGATTATTCTTACGTAATTATTTTCTTAACAAGGTACATCTTTGATGCAAAATTACCATTGCACTGAATTTAGAGTTACCATTGCATTCTTCAAGCGCAGGTAGGCACTGTCAGCAAAAAACCAGCAAAGTTTTCCACTCAAACTTTTAACAGAAGAAATTTTAGGAATTTTCAGTGGAGACCTAAATGGATAGAGAATGCGTTAGGACTGGCGAATATTTGAAGCTCCCGTAATGAAGTCAGGGCCCTCACTCTGCCTTCATGCAGAGGAGCTCTGGGGGCGGGGGTGGGAACCATCAAATTTCGACAACACTAAGCTAGCCCTTCACGTCCTAAATTGAGGCTCCTAGAAACATACGGTACCATGTACAACTTTTTGAAAACTTCAGAAAACGGTTTCAGAATTTGTCGGCTTTGAAACCCGTGGATCTGGGCAACTGCAAAATAGAAGTATTCAATCTTATTGCAACTATCTTTATGTACCCACGCTTCTTTTTCATGCAGAAGGTGTTGGGATGACAGTGGGACAAGCAACTTGTTTTAGGCAAACATGGCGCTAGTACCGGATGATTCTGGAGGTTTCAATTCTTTACTCAATCAGTTGGAGTGCTGCGAGATATCCGTCGCACAGACACGACGTTTGTTTAATAACTTGAGGATCGCATACAAAACGGACGCAATAATGAACTCTGCTTGAAGATAACATGCTCCTAAGTCATCACATTCATTTGCTAGAAGCTCTGCACGTAATTTTGCGCATAAGAAGCATTTATTTTTTGTGGGACGAATTCGTCACGCTCGGACGCAAAGGGCTAGTGAGAGATCTGTCTCTTGTTCTACCGTGACATCAGTGTCATCTCCAAAGCGGGAACTTAGGTAAAATTAACACATTTCGCCAATTTCTAGAACATTAAATGATGAATTTTTTTCAGCCTAACTCTTGAAACACGGGTTACTTTACTATCATGGTTACTTTAGTATCATAGAAATGGCTGATCAGTGTAGCCGCGATTGAATTGATCAACAAGAGTTTCAATCGGAAAAACATTCTGCAAGTGTAACAGTGGAAAAATAGCTGAACAATATCACGTTTATAACGTAACCCGGCTAGTGAAACATTAATGATAAGATTAATGATAGTGATCTCGATCAGTCCTTCTTGTTAAGAAGGAAGAATTATACGGTGCATGTTCGATTAAATCTAATGATGTAATTTTAGCCTAATTTAAAGATTTTGTATATTCTTTATATAACATTATACCTCGGGGAAATTCTCCCCATATTCTTTTGAAATAGACAAATTTTTCACACCAGTATTAGAAAAGCCAAATTTTTCCTGGCGACCGCCACCTAGGCTGAAATTGGCTCCAATATATCATGTTCTAAAGGTTGCGAGTAGAGATACACATATGCAACAAGCATGCACATCATCATCATCATACAAAAATATTACAAAACATGGCACACGATAAAAATTTGAAATGTTGTTTTCAAATTCGAGACAATTTAAATAGTTTTTTGTTGTGCTCTCTAAGACGCGAAGAGGCGTGAGCTTTCTTAACACTGAAAACTTACACTATTTTATTATCTAAAAATCACCAATAATAAGGGAAGCGTCAAACCCAAAATGAGCAAATCACGATTTGTTAACTTCAAAAAATCATGACCTGGCAAAAGACAAAGTCATTCAACGATTTCCTCAGCTTTGCTCATCAAGAATGTCTCGTAAAAGCTGGAAACATTTTCTTGTCGGAATTCATTCCTGTTTGTACAGACTGGGATTGAATTACTGCAAAATTGACGAGTCCAGGACGTGTTCAAGACTTCAAAGACCGCTCACTTCAAAGACGTCGGAAATTGGAAGCACACTTGGAATTGCGGCCTCTCTTCGGCACCGACCGAGAACTTTTTCAAGAATAGCTTCACGGAGGAGCGAGAATAAAAATTAACACGGCAACGAGAACTCGAGGCAGGAACGAACCATTAGCAAGTTCACTAGGCAACACAAAGCATTGTTTTGGCCGCACATTCACGATGTAAGCTGGTCGCAAAACACGCAAATGAAATGAGGCAAGTCGGCGCTTCGAGCAAGCAACAAGCGGCCCCACGGAAGACGAGCCGGCGGGTCTGACAAACAACCCTATGCACTCACTCCTGGCGCAAGCAACTTGCGAGCACTCGAGAAACTTTTCAAAATGTTGTCTATGAGTTATAAGAAACACCTGTTACCACGTGGAATCGTGAGCACGCGAGCTACATCCTGCATGGGCCGGGGCCGGAACATGACTGCGAGGGGAGCAGCATGAGCGGTCAGCGAGCGAGAGGCAGAGAGGAGCGATCTGCCATCTCTCCCTCAGATGAGGGGCCTCTCGTCCGGGCGCTCTTGCCCTCGTGCTTTTGAGACTCAAC
>JACJUY010006837.1:46524-76679 GCA_014220935.1 Platorchestia sp. MABIK
CTGCAAGAAAACCTTGCTACACACTAGGCATTTCAAAACAAAATACAGTCCAGATCAGGTGGCTCTGAAACCTTATGAAATAAGAATAATTTTATACTCTTCATTCCAATAGGAATTGCACTAGAGTAGAACACAAACAGCAGGAATCACACAATACCTGCAACATTGGTCAGAACAGGTGTATGTAAATTAAAATCCTTCCTAGGCTTTTAAATTTATTTGAGGCAACAGGAGTGAAAATGTTAAAATTTTGACCTGGAGAATTTTGACCTCCCCCCAGACGGATCCCAGTTTTTGAGACTTTTGTAGAATTGGGATTTTTGCTGCTATTGGAATTGTAAGAGGTCAAGTGCATCCTGTGAAAAAATGAAACTCATACGTTTGCTCGTTCACCTGTACGGGGGTTTGAAGAATGGGGGGAGGGGGAAGTAGTATTTTATCATGTTATACTTCCCCCTTGGCTCTTTCTTCATGGTGCAACATTGCTAGGTCATCACCTATGTCTCTTTATTACTCTATAATGATTTCAAGGGTCTTAGCCGACCCAAAAATTTATAATAAATTTAAATTGAAATTGTTTGTGTTTCTTTTTTTGCCTGTACTGAAAACCTTGGGTTTTGGGGTTTCCAAATACATTCCCTTCTACAGTTTTAAAGCTACAGAAATGATTTTGAAATCACTGAATGCAGAATATTGTGGTCATTACGGTAAATAAATGGGCAACTCGAAATTTGTTATGATCAAAAAGTTGTGACGTCACAAATAAAAATTGTAGGTATCAAAAATGGTGCTTTTAAATTATTTTTTACTTTAGAGAATGCCCATTTATTCACCGTAGTGTCCACAATATTCTGCATCCCATGATACCAAAATCATCAACATGACTGAAAAACTGTTGGAGATGCATTTAGAACCCTCCCTTTCCCTTTAAAATTCCGTTTTCTTAGAATTTCTTGTTTTCTATCAAAAAATTCGCATGTCTTTTTAGAAGACGCATGATTCCCAGTTGTATTTCATATCAGTGTACCAAATTTCATTGCTCTGGGTTCAATAATAAAGAAGAAAGTCCTGAACGAGGGATGCCCTCCCTAAACTTATAGCATGATTGCAAATACTACATTCATTAGAGGTGCTCAAGGATCACCGGTATGAGGAGAAATTCCCTGAAGCCTGGCTATTGTAACTCCACCAATTGTGGGAAGATTGTCACCTGCACATGTGTGCTGCAGAGCACAGGGCAATGCCTCCTTGCTCTGGTTGTCCTCTGGCATCTCACACAAACAGCAATATCTGCAACCATGCTGTAAGTTCAAACCATCCTATCTCAATCCAAAACTTCAAAATTCTTGCATCAGTTACCTCCAATGACCTCAGAACCTTGAAGAGTAATTAATTCAACAACACAAACCTGTTCTGAATGAACCTATATGATCAGACTCCCTGGAAATATTAGGTTAGCTAATCCTAACTAATCCTTACTCTACTACTAATTACATCATTTGTTAAAATTTAAAAAACATTTCATACATTGCAATCAGGTTTTTCTGACTTCTTGATTCAGATCTTGAAACTCACTCAAATGCTTTACAATTTAAAATTTACAGAATGACAAATTTCTAACAACCTCTGCCTAAATTAAAAGTTTAAATATAAATTTTGAGATTGTAAGACAATAACATTACCTCAATTATGTAGCTGATATTGGCAGAAGAGTAAATAGTTTTCAAGATTCTGTTTCCAGTGCAAAGATATGTTCCCAGAAAAATGATAAGGAACCATTTAGAACAGACCACAAAAAATGTGTAATCTATGCACAAGGTATGTTTGCATAAAGATCACCCTGCATATAGAAAAAGCAATTTAGGAAGAGATATGGGGTAAAGAAAACAAGAGGCACCAATGAAGTTGAGAAAATTAAAAGAAGCAAAGGAGGAATGAAAGATAAAAGCCTTGAAATCCAATCTGAAAGTGAGGTAACCTGACAGTGTCTCTCCAGAGAATACTACAGCAGGAAATAAATAAATTAACTAAAATATCACCCCTGCCTATTTTAGCCCTCTGAGGTGAGTTAATTTAGGTTTCCACTCATGCTATGCCTCCATCCATTAAGTTCACATCTACAGGTTAGTTTTTCCAAGTTCCTACATTCACTTGTTCAAACTATCTCTTACTATTTCATGGGTAACTATGTTTTGCACTACTGCTACTGCTTTCTAAATATAAATGAAATTGTAATGACATTACTCACAGATGATTTATAACCAGGAAATCCTTACTAATTTCTCTCAATGATGGTTAATAATTTCATTGACCTATTGTTCGTAATGCGAGTCGCCAAGGTATATGAGAAAATTTTCATAATGATCAACCAGTAGTCACAAACTCAACTTTCATAAATATTTAACCAACGCTAAATGATCACATAATTCAGTCAATGTTTGATATTTTTAAAATTGCTACCTATATTCATTTTTAAATTTGAGATTAATATTAAGTTTCAGTTCAACCAATCATAGTGAAGATATTATACTTCCCTTGAATTTAAGGAAAACTTGACTTGAATTAGTACCAAGACTAAATTCTGCACCTTCATGATTAAAATTAATTTTGAGATAATGAACATGAGCAAGTTTAGTCACTGAAACATTTTATAGTAACCTATCCCTTGTTTTGTTCAGTTAGATATTTTCCATTTCATTTTAACTTGATTTACTTTCTGTGCAAGCAACACATTGGAAGAACATTGGCTGTATTACCTATAAATATTTGAAAAGGGACTGTAAGTACCACCAGTGATTAAAATTATAGCTTCAATTCCCATCAGCAGTTCTGTTATCTTGTACAACATTACGATGCTGGTGATGGAAAAAAAAGGACATGCTAAGGCTCTTGATGTATTCCACAAAACTGTGTTGTACTACTGATGATGTTATCCAAAGCACCAGTATTTCAAGTATTATCATCCCTAGTAGGATTTATAAAAAACAAGACAATGTGTCCGTAGGAATTCTGCAGTACTGTATAGAAAAAGAAAAAACAAGAATCTCATATTTTATACTCTTGACTATATTTATATTTGTAGCTTGAATTCTCAAATATTGACTAATTTAATAAAAAACAGATAACAGGAAATTAATTAAAACAAAGATACAGTATATGTGAATGTGATCAGAATTTACACGTAATTTTAGTCCAGTTTCAAAATTTACTGGAGCATTAAATGCACACACATATGTAAGAACGTGTTTGGCAACATCCTAATACAGAGTACAATAACTAAGAAATACAAGAAAAAAGTAATTCCATTGATGGAGCTTGCCAAAATGAACATCAAGCAAAACGGTTTGTACAATTGTTGAAGGATGACCCAAGAATTGGATATAACCAGCCAATAAGGAGATACTACATAAGAAAAACTAAGAGAACTAATAACCACACAGCCTTACAGTTTTACCTTAGCATGCAAAAAATCTACAAGCTTAAAATTCAGTGCAAAGTTACTGTTGTACAATTTAATTCAAACATGTCCAGTATCCTAAGAATCCCTAACCACAAAAAAAAGAATTCCAAACAAACAAACAAACAAAACAAACAAACATCAGCATCTAAGGATGCTTTATTTCCAATCAAGCCTGATACATATCACCTTGTACATTGGTTTTTCAAATGCCTTACAACTTACACCAGGACGCTATGACGGTGTGCCCCCGTCAAGACCGGAACCCATTTCAGACACCTGGGTTAAGTGGGATATTGTGCATTGAATTTTCCCCCCATACCCAACGGAAATAATCGCCACCCAGAGCCGGGATTTGAACCCTTGATACCTTCACAGAATTCAGTGCCAAAGTTACTGTTGTACAATTTAATTCGAACATCTCCAGTATCCTAAGGATCCCTAACCACAAAAAAAAACACCATAAGGTCCTTAAGCAAAGCGAATGGTTTTTTGGAGACAAAAACTGAAAATGAGATTATTGCTTGAAAATGCTCCTGAACCCTTTCTCTATTGCGTAGAAACGTCATTTTTCACATGTTGGCAACCCAAACCCCCATAATTACCCCCAAATTGCCCCCCTTCCCCCGCAGTTGCGCTCAGAGAGACCAGCTGCGGCTCTGCTAAACTGTGGTTGATTGCTCCAAAAATTTTTTGTTTGTTTTTAGACAACTGTCCATTCATTAGAGAGGCTTAGTGGTCTCTTGACCTTCTTAGTGAGTGGTTTTGTGCTTGTGCATCCTGTGAAATGCCTAGAATATCAAATGCAGCTGTTCACTCTGGCTGAAGATGCTTTTTTGACTTTGAGGGGCAATTCCAGCTACAGTTTTTCACCTATGGAAGAAATTCTTTTTGCATCGTAAAGATCAAGGTGGGTACTATAAATGACTGAAGTAGTATTTTGATAAGTTGATTAGAAAGTTTTTTATTGCAAATATAATAATAACAATTGGGTTTTAAAAATTCTAAATTTAGTAAAAAAAATTCTCAAGCGATATCAAAAATTGTCTCGGACATTTATAGACATGTTCATAATGAATCGAACAAAAAAACTTGTCTCTATGTACAATCTTGGCTGAGAAATTGAAGTTTTAAGAAATTTGCCTCTGGGTGGGGGGGAGGATGTGGGGGAAGGGGGTGTGGGTAAATTCTTAAAACTTCATGGGCTATAAATGTTTATTCAAATGTTATTAACATGCTGTCAATACCTCAGAGCTTATTACACTCCAAAAATATTTCTTTTTAGTTCTTGAATATTTCACGGGGAAAAATCGTTCGGGGCACTCTGCAGTTTGCAGCAAGTATTAGTGACTTATTACAACTCTGGAAGATTATCTAAAATGTTTTAGACTTGTTGGTAGTGTATCAGTTTCTAAGTTCTCATGAAAAAAAAATGAAATCATATAAAGGAAACAATGGGTACTCTGCAATATGGTGTTTAGTAACTTTGACTGGCGTTTACTCAAAATATGGGTCATAGACTTTGACGGCCAATTTCTCCTACAGTTTTGAAGCTATTGAGATCTTTTTTGCATCATGGAGAGCAAAGTAAGTAATATAAATGATAGTTAGGTTTTTTAAGTGGATTAAAAATTTTTTCATTTTCCATAGAATAGAAAAAGTGTTAGGTAAGTGGAAGTGTTTTCCATAGAATAGGTGTAATTTTTTTTTTTTAGAGCAAAGATAAAAAACTGCAACTAGTTATGGTAGATATTTTTATTGCAAATCAAACAAAAAACATTTAGTCTCTATGTACAATATTGGCTGAGAAATTGAAATTTAAAAAAATTTTCCATGGGGGAGGGCTATGGGTAAATTCCAAAATTTTTAGAGCCACATTTATTTGAATGTTATAAACATGCTGTCAATACCCAAGAGCTTATTTCCTTCCAGAAGTATTCTTTATTCATTTTCAAAGAATTCATAGGAATAAGAGTTGGCTTCCCTTAAACCACCCGGCTATGACAAGCACAATTAACTCGTCAATAAAAGAAAGGAAGAAGGTACCATCTATTATGGAATTAAAGGAATCAAGAATCTATAAATAGAATGTGTTTGTACACTGTAGAAAAAGGAATGATTAAAAGAATTTTATACAAAATGAAAATAAAGGAGAATGAGGGGGCCTGAAAAAAGAAAAGGGTGAATCTGAGTAATCGATAAAATAGAAGCCCATGACAAAATAAAATTTCTTTTCTTTTTTAAATATAAGGCCACCCTAAACTTCAGCTGCAGGACCTGAAAATTTTTATTCCCTTAAATATAACTGTTCCCAATAAAGAGACCTGAGTAACATTTTTCGTTACAGTCTCGGATTATAAATTCTTTTGCAAAATGAAATTCTATACAAGACTTCAGTTTGGTCAATAATAATAATTCTATATATTGACTTCATAAAATATTGTAGAATAGAAATTATCAGTCATAAATTCTTCAATAAAATTCATCAAAATACTTATTAGCAAATTACCAATGTTACTTTAATGCAATAAACAAGAAGTGAAAACATTCCAGTACAAAATTATATTCAACTTTTAATGTTGGTCATAATTCTACATTTTTGTTTTGAAACTTTTATTTCCTTTTTGAACAAAGCAATTAAGCCTTATGGAAAATTATTTAATTAGCTTAGCTTAGCATTCATTTCTGCATAAAGAAAAGTATGCAAAATATAAAAAAATGAAACAATTTTGTGCTTAAAGACAATTGCATAGATACAGAAATAAACTATGGTGAAGCAAATGCCCTTTCAAGAGAATGCATTTTGTGCCTATGAGAATTAGTACTCCCAAGAGAGGAAATATGAGGTTTCAAGTTGGGAATCAGGTAGGCCTTGATTGTTGGAATAGGTCAGCTGTTTTATTTCATTATGAACCAGTATTTTTCTTCACTGTCATCTTTTTCTCATCCTTAGTCTCAACTTTTATTTCATTTTATGAACTTATTTCTCAATTCACTGTTTCTATACATAGAAAAGCTTTACAACCTTTATCTTTTCTTGCTTTATAATATCTTTGTCACAGTTAGGAAGGCTTCAACAAACTAATCTAATCTAATGGTGGAGAAACATGGAAAGAACATATGACAAACTTTACATTTTACTTAAAACCTGCTGTCAATGACTGAACACTATTTGGAAGAAGCAATTATTAGAATTATTACCATTATTTTAACTAACTATAAGGATATTTCTTTCAATATTAATGTAGAAGGCCAAAACAAAGGTAAACCTACAAGAGGAAAGAGAAGGAACCATTTATACTAGCCTGTAGGAAATTGGGAATCAATGTATGAAGTATGTTCTTTTCCTACATTTGATAACCTGTGCATAGAAACAGAAAGCTAGCATAAAACAAAAAGAAATTACAAAGATGGTACATAAACTGAAGCAGCAAGGAATGATCAAAACTGAAATAGCAATGAGAGTGAGCACAAACTGGAAAGCAAAGAAGGCACAAGGGATAGAATTCATGAATGCCAATGTAAAGTTAAGATAACAAAATATATCTACCAAGGCACCACTCCCTAGAGCATATGGTAGATAAACTCAAATAAACTTAGTCTATTTGTTGCCCTCTGATGCAATAAATTTGGGTTAACATTTAAGCAGCAATGAATAATTTCAGAACAACTTCGTAGCCACAAAATAAATTCTAAAGAGGTTTAATACAGTTGAGTGCAATTTCTAAATTGAAAGATCTTAATAAATTAATGAGATCACCAAAGTTGGTAAAAGAAATTTATAAAAATCTTAAATTCCGTATTATTAAAAAGTATCTTGCAAAATAAAATAATTCACTTCTACTTTGAGTTCTTAATTCTTTGTTTGCTTATATACTAAAACAGGTATTTTATATTTCTTGTTGAAATTTAGTAAAATATTATTTTTTATGTTTTTTCTTTATACCAAAAAATATAGTACAAGTTTTAGAAATAATGGATAAACCATAACAAGTACATATACATATTTCATCTGATAGGAAAACATATTGATACACACTTAAGCTAACACAACTATTAATACTTTAGTTACTCACTCTTCGGAAATCAGAAATTTTACTTTCCAAATTAAAAATGTTAAACTTTTAGTTAATAAGGATTGTAATACAAACATTCTTTTTCAACCTAAGTAAAGCACCTTTTAACCTCAAATTAATACAAGGAATATGTGTACTGCATACCATATACTAACTTTCTGTCGATATTTGCATCATTTTTTAATTGTCAAAACCAAATACAATCATGTTTAATAAATCACAACTCTATAAATAATTTAATTAATAATTTTAATCTCACCTTATAAACATCACCATACGTTCCACTTCCAATTCTTTGTATCAACTCGTATTCGTCTTGTGGATTTCTTCTGCTAATGTCAGCAGATAAAACAGGTACAACAGCTCCTCCTGCCATCGCTCAAAAAACACCTAAAATTGAACAACTACAATTCTAACTGAGGCGAAGTTAGGCCTACAATGCGCATTTCGAACTTACGATGTGTCAAAACTGCTCATCGCACAGCACGAACACACAAGGGTGACTGACTGATCAAGGTCCCGTCGGAGTGGCCATGAGTTGAGTCGTCTGCGGTCGAACAAGACCTTAAACCACACCCACGCAGAAAACGGGAAAATAGCAGTATATTGAGATGGATTCTATTAGGAAAGTTGCAATTTTTGGTGCAAGTGGTATGACTGGCCAATGTGCTGTTGATTCAGCGCTCGAACTTGGTGAGTAGGTGCATGATAACAGGTGCTAATGCCTGTTGAAAGTCCGAGAGCTTATTCACTGTTGATAAGAAACCATGGCAGCTTGTTGTGATTAATACTATCTGGATTTGTTTCCTATCTTTTGTGGTAGTTTCATCAGTTTATAAATCGTTAGAGTCATGCTTTCATTGATTAAAAATGTTCCGGTGGCTCTGACTGTTAATATTTAGATGACTCTGCAATGTCAAGCATCAGAGCTCTTTTGAAAGAATCTTGAAAATACTGAGTGATCATGTTCATTGTACTCGAAATTCAATTAGTAAATTTAAAAAAAGCTTGCAAGATATGAGAAATGTTTTATTTTTAAAAGTTGATATTGTTCTATTAACTGTGCCCGAGAATAAATTCCTTTTGCTTTTCAAATAAGTATGAATCAGAGAGTACATATTTAAAAAATCATCTGAGTATGACATAGCTTGACAATAAAATTTAAAGCTTAGCGTTATCCATTTGTTCTTTTGACTGTCCAGATTAAATTGAAAACTGAGTAGGCCTAGTAGGTATTTGACATTCAAAATTGAGGGCACTGCAATTCTGTGCCCTATTAACTAAATATTGACTATGTTACAGTTAGAGTATAGCTTTGAAAAGTATTTTTGAAATGTTGAATTTTACTTAGTTTTCAGTTATACCAGATTAATTTTACATTGGTTTCCATGTCAAGGGTTGTTAGGTATACAATTCATTTATGTGACAGTGTGATCTTGACCACTAATTAAAACATTTGGTCAATATTGATTTTAGGTCTTTCACGGAAATTAAAAATTCCGTCCCGAAGAATCCCTAAAGGAAAACATTTAAAAACATTTTACACGAATGACATTCTGCTCGCTGATGCGTTATTTTTGAGATGTAACAATAATAACGTTCAGATAGGAATAACATTATATGGTCGGTTGCTTAGTCGCCGCATCGTTGGGTCACGCCCACATTCTTGGCGGGACACGCCCACTTTTTGCGCGGGAAAAAATTGCGTTGGTTTGGGTAAGTTAAGGTAAGCTATTTTAGGTTTATTTATGTTATTTTAGGTAAGTTTATTTAACTAACCGAACATAACCTACCCAACCTCACCCATCGATACGTCAATACCGTATTACTGCATATTTACTTGTCAGTTCCTTCACTTTTATATACGATGTTCCTATAACTTCAAAGTTGAATAATTCGAAAATTAAGCATCGGCGAGCAGAATGTCATTTATGAAAAACGTTTTTAAATGTGTTCCTTTAGTGATTCTTTGGAGTGGAATTTTAAATTTCCGTGAAAGGCCTAAAATCGATATTGACCAAACATTTGTTACAGGATGTGTTCCATTAGGTATTTTCTATGGTGGTTCATTGTTTAAGGTTCAGTCATTTTACTAAGAATAACTCCACAACCACTTAGTTGCTGTAAATTTATTGATCTATGAGGTCTAAGGCATGACGTATTTACATATCTGTATGACCCAACATAAGTGTATTTATCTCTGTTACCTCGCTAAAAATTTAACTGTAGAGAACTCGAGTTGTATGCTAAGGATAATTGAAGTTGTGGTGCATCTTTGAAGTGAATCTTTTTACTGTTGTATTATTTAAGATGCTTTTAATTACCAATTTGATAATGACATAGCCCCAAATGACTATTTTGGAGATAAGTGACATTTTACTAGGTATTATATTTTATTGTTTTCTCCAATGAATTGCAGATATTTTTCCTACTAGAAAAGGATGAGGTAGAAAAAAAATCTGAATCTAATTCATGGTGATGCACCTGATCAGATACAGAGGGTAAATGTAAAGGAGAACTGATTAATCAATTTTCCAAATTTTGTTGCTTGAATCATGGTAATTACATGAAAATAAACAACTTCAGTCAATATTGATTTTAGGCCTTTCACGGAAATTAAAATTCCTGGGTCAATATTGATTTCAGGCCTTTAACGGAAATTAAAAATTCCGTTCCAAAGAATCACTGAAGGAACATATTTAAAAACGTTTTACATGAATGACATTCTGCTCGCTGATGCGTTATTTTTGAGTTATTCAACTTTGTAGTTATAAGAACGTCGTATATAAAAGTGAAGGAACGGACACGTAAATATGCTGTAATACGGTATTAACGTAACGTTGGGTGAGGTTAGGGTAGGTTATGGCAGGTTAGTTAAATAAACTAATATAAAATAAAATAAAATAAATCAACCTAAAATAGCTTACCTTAACTTACCCAAACCGTCCCTGTTCGTTTCCCGCCAAGAAGTGGGCGTGTCCAGCCAGAAAAGTGGGCGTGTCCCGCCAGAAAAGTGGGCGTGTCCCGCCAGAAAAGTGGGCGTCACCCAACAATGCGGCGACTAAGCAACCGACCAAATAATGTTATTCCTATCTGAACGTAATTATTGTTATTTCTCGAAAATAACGCATCAGCGAGCAGAATGTCATTCATGTAAAACGTTTTTAAATGTGTTCCTTTGGTGATTCTTTGGAACGAAATTTTTAATTTCCGTGAAAGGCCTAAAATCAATATTGACCAATTTCTGTTCCAAAGATTCACTAAATAAACGCATTTTAAAACGTTTTACACGAATGAAATTCTGCTCGCTGATGCACTATTTTCGAGTTATTCAACTTTGAAGTTATAAGAACGTTGCATATAAAAGTGAAGGAACGGACACGTATATATGTTGTAATACGGGATAAACGTAATGATGGGTGAGGTTAGGGTAAGTTATGTTAGGTTAGTTAAATAAACTAACCTAAAATACCATGAATCAACCTAAAATAGCTTACCTTAACTTACCCAAACCGAGGCTGTTAGCATCCCGTCAAGAAGTGGGCGTGTCCCGCCAGAAAAGTGGGCATCACCCAACAATGCGGCGACTCAGCAACCGACCATATAATGTTATTCCTATCTGAACGTAATTATTGTTACATCTCAAAAATTACGCATCAGCGAGCAGAATGTCATTCATGTAAAACGTTTTTAAATGTGTTCCTTTAGTGATTCTTTGGAATGGAGTTTTTAAAATCCATGAAAGGCCTAAAATCAATATTGACCACAACTTCTACTCCACGCACTTTTAGGGGGAAATGAGTATTTAACAAGTTATAGCGGTATGGTAATTTCCGTCTTTCATGGCGATTCTTGTCTTCCAAGTGGCAAAAATCTTTACATTTTTATGCTAAGTTTTGTTCTGGGTGGGTTACATTATCAAAACAATTGAACTAACCTTCAGAAAGAAGACTTTATTTTTTGTCTGAAGATTTAGTTTTGGGATGTGCTGCAATTGAGCGTTTCTTCTCGGAGAGCGGCAGCGGTTATACGTAGCAGAAGATTACTTAGCAGTTTTAACCGTTATACGTAGCAGACAAATATTGCATATAAAAACGAAAAGTTACAATTGGAACATTTTCTACCAAACTTTTGTTAGAAAATGCATCAAGAATTCTAAAACTGCCTTTGGTTTTGTTCTAGCATAAAAACTTAATGACTTCTATTCTGTTGAAAAATCCATAAAAATGAACCAAAAAACTAATTTTTCATATTTTTAAGAAATAAAAGGTCTAAATGGAAAAAGTCACACAAATAAAATATGTTTTTTTTCATCAAGTACATATACTGGCCAAATTTCAAACGAATCGGATCAAAATTTAAAAATCAATGAGTTGACCTTAAGGGGGTCACTTCAACGGTTTTTAAAAATTGATCCGATTCGTTTAAAATTTGGGCAGTGTGTGTATTTTTTGAAAAATAACATTTGAACTCCTGTAACTTCTTCCATTTAGGCCTTATTTTTTTTTTTAAATACTAAAAACTAGTTTTTTCATTCATTTTTATGGAATTTTTGAAAAAGAATAGAAGTCATTGAATTTTTATGCTATAACAAAACCAAAGACAATTTTAGAATCCTTGAAGAAATTGCAAACAAAATTACTGTAGCAAATTTTCCATTTTCAGCTTATCGTTTTTTATAAAAAATATTTTATCACCAACTAACTTACACACTAATTTTGGGTTTTTAGCTGGATTAAAAAAAATAATTTGTAAAATTGGAAAAAAAATACTGTACCTTTGTTTGCAATGCTTTAAGGATTCTAAAACTGTCTTTGTTTTTTCCTAGCATGAAAACTCACCGACTTCTATTCTTTTGAATGTTGAAGATTAGAGGTTTTGGGTATAAGCCAAAAATTAATTTTTTTTTGTAGTGTGATATAATGGACAATTTATGTAATTTACTGCTGTTTTCATTTTTATTTCGATAATCTCCATGCATAACGTCATATTCCCACTGTGAATTATAATTTACAAAAAAAGAGTAATAAACATTTTTCTTTTCTATAAAATTCAGAAATTTTATATATGTAGTCTGATTCTTATGAAATTTGACTATTATATGTAACTTTTGAAAAGAAGCACAATTTTTTTCATTCATTTTTTTTATTCAGGCCTTAGTTTTTTGAAAAAATTATACATATTGGTTTTTTAGTTCATTTTTATTGATATTTCAAATGAATAGAACTCATTTAGTTTTTGTGTTAGAACATAACCAAAGACAGTTTTATAATCCTAAAAGCATTGTAAACAAAGTTACAGTTTTAAATTTTCCATTTCTTTTTTTGTTTTTCTTTTTATATGAGGTCAAAATGGGGTCGAAAATTCTGGATTTTTGGTCACCTCAGCTGGTCTCTCTGAGCGCATCTGCTTGGGAGGGGGGTGATTATGGGGGTTTGGGTTGCCAACACGGGACAAACAACGTTTTTACGTGATAAAGAGTTTAGGAGCATTTGCAGGCAATAATCTCAGTTTCAGTTTTGGGCCCCGAAAACTGTTTGATTTCCTTAAAAGAAAAATTACAACCGAGTTCAATGCTCTCAATAAAAATCCGTGGATGATAATTTGTGCAATGAAAATGATTAATAAAAATGTTTGAGAATGAATTGAAACAAATGTTTGCCTAATTGGAAGTACTGTAGTTAAAATCTTACATTTATTCTCAGGATTAAATCATTTTTTTGTTGATGAAATTTACATTATCATTAAGATGTGGGTGTTAATTTTTGTCTGTAGTCATGATACAAAATTAATTCACCTATTTTAATTCTTTATTAGCGATTTTTCTCCAAAAAGTGTTTTGAATACCCTCGTATGTCTTAATTAAGTTGCCATAAGCCGAGTTTTGTGTATTCAAACAATTTTCTGTACTTTACCCGACCAGGGACATTGAAATCGGATGATTACTTGCATGGTATTACCATTCAAACTGAATTCGGGTTTTAGACCTTGTATCGTTCATGAAGAACTGCTCCTCTGCTGTGCGTCCTGACTGTTCGCCCGCGCGCTGGGTGCCCGCTCGCCCGCTGCTGTGCGCACTGGGTGCTCGCTCGCCCGCTGCTGTGCGCGCTGGGTGCCCGCTCGCCCGCTGCTGTGCGCGCTGGGTGCCCGCTCGCCCGCTGCTGTGCGCGCTGGGTGCCCGCTCGCCCGCTGCTGTGCGCGCTGGGTGCCCGCTCGCCCGCTGCTGTACGTGTTTAAAAAACGCTTATACTTAGTTACTTAAATTTATATTTTAACTGTTATTGATGTTGAAATTTTTTCCTCAGGGACAATAAAAATGAATCTTCTATTAAGAACTAGAACAATTTCCTTTGTGAATCACTTTCGAAAATTTTCTTTGAATTCACCTCAAAGGAAAGAGTTGGCGGTTGAAAGGTTAACAGGGAAGCATGAGGGTATTGTTGTCTTTGGGCTCAATCGACCAGAAGCCAAAAATTCGTTCAACCATGAGCTGCTGGATCAGTTCTACGACGCGATGGAGTCCGTCCGGCACGACCGCTGCGCCCGCGTGGTGGTGCTGCGCTCGCTGGTGCCTGGCGTGTTCTGTGCTGGGGCAGACCTCAAAGCCAGGGCCAAGATGGCGCCGGAGGAAGTGGCTCCTTTCGTGTCCAAAACTCGCTCGGGCATTTCTCTGCTGGAATCTCTACCCATGCCAGTAATTGCTGCCATAGACGGCGCAGCGCTGGGCGGTGGTCTGGAACTGGCGCTGGCTGCCGACTTGAGAGTGGCCGCGTCCTCTGCCAAGCTGGGGCTCGTCGAGACCAGGCTGGCCATCATCCCTGGCGCGGGGGGCACTCAGAGGCTGCCGCGAGTCGTCGGCGCTGCCAAAGCCAAGGAGCTCATCTTCACGGCCGCCGTGCTCTCGGGGAAGGAGGCTGAAGACATCGACCTCGTAAATTACTGCGTTCCGCAGAACGACGCTGGAGATGCGGCATTTCTGAAAGCTCTCGATATTGCTGAGAAGATTGTTCCTAACGGACCCATTGGAGTGAAGATGGCTAAGGTGGCCATCACGCGCGGGATGGAGGTGGATCTCTCATCAGGCCTGAGCATCGAGGAGGCGTGCTACGCTCAGGTCATCCCCACCATGGACCGCCTGGAAGGCCTGGCAGCTTTCAAAGAAAAAAGACCTCCCAAGTTCAGGGGAGAGTAGTGCAATTGGGATTTAGTGTCTCGACCACCTCCTACCCATCATCAAATTATTTATGACGTAGCTCTTAGTATTGTCTAATGGTCTACATTTTTTGCATTTCATATCCTTTTCACTTTTGCGGTGCACATTTAGCGTGCTTTAGAAAATCAAATATTTTTCTTGATGGTGATAATTTTATTGTAGGCGATGTTTCATGAGAGATGCACCTTGAGTGTTTGCAATTGAAGAAGTGTTGGTGCCATGTCTCGAGGCGCCGTTCTGACCTGGGTTCAGCCGTGTCGTTAGTTGGTCTGCGTGGCTGATGAAGATCACGTGTTGCTTGGTTTCTAGTGCCAAAAGCCTCTCTGAGCAATAGGCTCTTGAGTGATTAAAATGCTTCGTCGTAGTACCACAATTACTACAATAGTCCGAGTGCTTTGTTTGGAGTTCCTTGATAGTTTTGTGATGAAACTCACCTTTAAAACTACTAATTTTTGTGTGTGTGTGTAAGCAGAAATGAAATACGGGTGTAGTAGTAAAATCCTCTATCGCGACGTGTTGAAATAATTGATTATTAGAATTTTGCGATGGAAATAATTGTATTAACTCCAATATGTACTTGAACATTTAGCAGTGAGCAAATGTTACTTGGGATTTGTTCTGACAAATTTTTAGGTTCTGTGCAACATGTAAATATGTTTGGCCTACTGGCTTGCTCAATGTGCGATGTAACTTTTTTTCGTGCAATTTTCTGTTATTATAATACTGGCCGGACATTTTTGTTCCGATTTAATATTTGTGAGCTCGTGTCTGTTGTTAGGCTTGATGCCACGTGTGTTTCTTCAACAGTGTCAAAGGAAGTTGAAACTTACGAACCCCTCAGGGAGATACAATTATTTGATCTATGGGAATTAATGCTCATTGGAGGAATTTGCGAGATCCCGAGCTAAGTGTGAGGTAGGCCCTTTTTGTTGAAATAGAAAGTTTGATTTGTTACAGACCAACTTTTTTCCGTTCACTGCTGTCCTATTTTTCAGCACCTAGAACGTTCTTTTTCAACGTTTATATTGTTTCATGAACTTCTTTCTCTACTTACTGTTTCTATGTACCTTGTGCGTAGATTCCGCGTTCCCTTATCTCCATACTAAATGGAGCCTACCTGCTTCCTCTCTTTAAAAGGCCCTTGTTACGGTTAGAGAGGCTTAATCTAACAGCTAATCTACTCTTCGCGGTTTCTGAGCGTCACTTGACGAAAAGATGGTGGTGGTGGTGCGTTCTCCTGTGCGGTGAGGGGAGCACTCGCTCATCTATGGTCGTCCTAGCTGCTCACCAGAGAGTGAATCGCATTGCTTGCTGGAGGCTGTTGAGGGTTGTATGCACAGTGATTTGTTCTTTTCATCTACGTCTTTTTCATTCGGGAGGAAGGGAAGGTGGCGGTCTGTGCAATCAACCTCCCTGAGGGTTGTCGATCGTTCAAAAAAAATTTTCGCCTCTTTTTTCATGTTCAGCTATTGAGTCATTCTTTTTGGAATACGTTATTTTGCTCTTAAATGTATACGTGTGTGCAGTTTTAGTTGTTGAATTTTGTTCACTGCATCAAGTGTTAGAGAAATTAGTATTGTGGTGCAGGCTGTGCATGTAAATTCCGAATAGACTGCGGACAAGGTCGGCAAATTTTCAGATGTAACGAATCCTTGAGCTCAAATTCTATCTCGCGGTTGCACGGACCTGTCTTGAGTTCTCTGTAAAAGCGACTTGTTCATGGAAGGGTTTTCTTCTAGTCAAATAGAAGAAGAAATGCACGGTACGCGTGAGGCACACGTAGATCTTCGCCAGAATTATTTTTCACATTTTTGGGAAATTTATGCAGTGTGTTCCGAGTTGTTCGAAAGCCCATATGTAATCCATGTCTTGTGTTTCATTTCGGATGAAGCTTCGTTGTTCATGTGTAAGATTTAAAAACATGAGAAAAAACTTATTATGTTCATACTGCGCAGACCTATTTTAAATGCGGAAATATTTAATGTTTAGTTTATCATTTGTTGGGTGTAATTTTGTAAGTTTTAGCCATTTTTTGTGGTACAAATTGAGAATTTATTTACATTTCTTACATAACCGTGTTATACACATTTCAAGTGACTTGTTTTCAGTTTGTTGGTTTTGCATAAAGAAAATTTCTGTTGTCTTGAAATGAGCTAAATACAAATTTATTCTGAAACGCGTCTGATACTTCGTACCGTACTGCTCTCAGAAGAATCCTACATCATTGTCTGTAAAGAAACACCACGGAAAAGTGCAGACCTCGTCCGTCCTAGGTCTTTTATTGGCGATCAACAATGTCCCTATTCCGTTTTATTGCAACCGGACGCTCATTTTTGGGAGTTATCTTCAGGTAATTCATCTCTGCAGACTTCTGAATTGATGGTCTTTAAATATTGGATTTATGCTCGTCACGATTTTCTAAACTTGTCTGCCAAACTGTAATAAATGTCCCCATTTTAAATGTTTAAACTGCAGCTGTAGTAGGCAGGTGAAACAAAGTGATTATCTTTACAGTGAGGCCATGGAAAACACGGGTGAGAGACCACTCGCGCGTAGTCGAAACATTAAAAAATTTCAGGAGAGCAGAGTCGTTTTATTAGTAAAAATTTAACTGAATTGAACATGCTTATGAAATTAGTCCCTTCATTCAAAAAATATTTTTGAGATACTCTATGATTAGTTCTATAAAACATTAATTATGATCATTGCTACAAAAACTTAAATTCCGAGTAAAATTAAATTGTCAACTTCTGCATGTCTAGTGAAAAATGCTCCCAAAAACAATCGTACAATTACTACCTGATTGGAGCGTGAACTTAGTGTTGCATCTCCCTTATAATACGAAACTTCTCTAAACTGTCTAAACCACTCGCCCCCCAGGGGGATCAGGAGGATACAACTATTGTATCTATGAGAATTAGCGCTCCCAGGGGGAAATGAGTGAGAGCCTGAGCTGAAAGTTAGGTAGGCCTTCTTTTTGTTGAAATTAAAATTTTTTGCTATGTTAAGAACCTCCTTTTTCGGTTCACTGCTGTCCTGTTTTTCAGCTCCTACTGCTCTCTTCTTCAGTTTTTTCTTTGTTTCATGAGCTTCTTTCTTAGCTTACTGTTTCTATGCACCTTGTGAATAGATTCCGCGTTCTCTCGACTCCATACCATGTGGTGCCTTCATCCTTCCTCTCTTTGAACATCTTTATCGTGGTAATGGGAGGCTAGAACTTTCTTATATAATAATAATAATAATAATAATAATAATAATAATAAAAATAATAATGATTATAACAATGCTCAGTAATGTTGAGGTCCAGGGATTGTGATGGCCAGATGAGATGCTCAACTTCATTAGAATGTTCCTCGTGTCATTCTTTAACAATTTAAGCTGTATGGATTGGGGCATTATCGGCTTTAAAGATGGCGTTTCCCTCCGGAAACAGTGCTTGAACCATAGGCTGAACTTCGTCGCCCAAAATTCCTAAGTGGTCTCGGCTTTTAATTTTTCCAAGAAAGGAAATTATTGGCCTTGCAAATTTCCAAGAAATAGTACCCCAGATCATCACAGAACCCCCGCCGTGTTTTACTGTTGGGAGAAGGCAGTCTGGACTAAAGGCTTCTTTCGGCTATCTCCAAACGCACACTCGGCGGGAGGTCGGAAATAAGGTAAACGATGATTTTTCAGAGAAAATCACATTTTTTCACTGCTCGACGGATCAATTCTGGTGGTTTCGTCACCACTATACGCTTCGAAACATTTGTCTTTGAGAGCAAAGGTTTGTTTTCTAATTGAAGCTCTAACGTAGAATCCAGATTTTAACGGCTCCCGACGAACAGTTTTTATGGAAACTGGGCTGTGTAGGTATTCATTGAGGCCTGCAGTGAAATTAAGAGCCGTGGTCGTGCAACCCTGTCTAACAATTCGATTTAGAGTCCGACGGTCACTCGCGGACAACTTTGACTTTCGACCAGACCTGTGCTTTGCTGAGGACGTTTTTCTTCTCTTTTAAAGGCAATCATTACTTTTGAGACAGTACCTCTTGAAACGTCAAGCATTAGGGCAGTTTCTGTTACACTAGCGCCTGCCATACGAGCACCAACAAGTTGGCCTCTTCGAAAGTCTCAGAGGTCTACCATTTTTGTGGATGGATGAACCTTCGGTGATGACGCACGTCTGACTCTTGTTCCTGCCAAAATGATGGTAAAGATCAAAGTAAAGTCGCGTCTGAAGGATCACTGTAAAAAAAGTCTACTCAGTATTTGTGTCAAGAATAAAAGCAAAATTTTGAAAATTTAGAAATATCTGATGAATTCCTGTTAGTTTGTGATTCTATTACTGAGGCTGAAAGGATGTTCAGCGAGGCCAACATGGCCGCCAACGAATTTGAACCGGTTGTTCCGCCAGAGTTGAAATGCAGTAGGAGTCTAATTCTCAGGCGGTTAGACCGACTCATTTACGAAAACAGCAGTGAAGATATAAAGAGGGAAATTGAAAGAAATAACTCGAGGATTGCCTTGGACGAAGTTTTCAAGTTCCCCAACTCCCCTACCGTGAAGCTTGTGCTTTCCCAGGCGTCGATGGCTGATAGGTGCAAGTCTTACGGAATCTTGCTCTTCAACTTATCTTATTCATCCCTGGTGAGAGTATTGTTCGGGATGAGTTTATTCCTATAACCACTTGCTACCGCTGTTACGCTCTCGGTCAACATGTTACCTCGCAATGTCCATGTGATGCTAAGTTCATGGTATGCTCATTATGTGCATCGAGTAATCACATCTGGAAAAATTGTACTTCATCGATAACGAAAAGTGTGAACTGTGGTGGTAATCATCCAGCCGTGTCTGCTTCATGTGAGAAGAGGAAAGAGATAGTGATAGAAAAGCGTTAGGAGGCTGGAAAGAATGAAACTTTTGCTGCTGTAGCTGCGCCGGCTATGCCAATGTCAACTCCTCCTCCTACTGGTCAATCAGTTGCCGTGTCTGCGTGTTGCGTCGTACTTGCAATGGCTAAAAATGATGAAATTCCTGGCTGCTTCTCAAAAGTTTTGAATGAGTTGCTTTCTCAGAACGGGCTTCCGAGGATTGTTCTGACCGGTTATGAACCTCCGAATCTGACTACGTTCATGAAGAGCGATTCATCGGGCAGCGGTCAAAGTAAAGTTCAAGACCCAAGTTGCTCTAATTTGTCAAGTGACAGCCTGTCCAACGGAAAAAATTCAGATGCACCTCAAGAAGCGCCTGTCCCTGTACCAGATTAGCGAAGAAAGGAACTGTTTCAATAGCTGGTGAGAATTTGCTCCTAACAGCCAAACAGGGAAATGATTGTTGACCAGAAGGATTGTTTTGCGAATGAACTTGATATTCGTGACCTGTGTAAGCTTTCAGCCAACTTAATCGAGAGCAAGATAGTCGAATTAAAATCTGCTGACTTTGAAAAACTCAAGAAATCTCAGTCCCGTGTGCTGAGAGGTCTAAGTCAAAAAAATAAAGTAAATGGATGAACAGTTAGGTGAGATTGTCTCGGACTTTGAGCTCTCCTCTCTTCCTGATGTATCGGAATATTATAATGTAGAATCGTTCAATAGTAAGTTTGAGACTCAACTTTTGGGGTTGAAATTAATTCATGTAAACATCAGATCATGCTACAGAAATTTCGATGAATTTAAAATTTTTCTAGGCCAGCTATCAGTAAATTTTGATATAATAGTGTTGACCGAGACCTGGCTGAGTGACGTTACTCTCTGGTGCGAAGTTCCGGGCTATGTCGCCTACCACTCGTTCAGAGTAGGCCGTGCTGGTGGTGGCGTCAGTATATTGGTGAACTCGTCTTACAAAAGTAGCTCGCTTGTCGCCTTAACACGATGTTCAGATGATTTTGAATCTTGTGCTGTGAGTAGTGACCTTCAAGGAGAAATCCACAAGGTGATTGGAATCTACAGGCCCCCGTTAAATACGGTAGCTGGTTTCAAGGATGTATTCTTCGATTTTCTAAATTCTATTGAGGTTCAGACCCCTACTTTCATATTAGGAGATTTCAATTTAGATTTATGCGCTGCGGTGGGAAGCAGCGTGGAGTTTTTTACTGCCTCAATGCGATCTCTGTCGTACTTTCCTGTGATTTCCCTGCCTACTCGTGTCACTGCTGACACTGCTACCTTACTTGACCATATTTGGACTAATGTCATGACTTCACACGCTGCGGGGGTTTTACGGTTGATGTTTCGGATCATTATCCAATTTTTATATTGTTGCAGACTACCTTGCCCAACCTTCCTGATGTACGTGTCCAGTTTAGAGATCTTTCTGTTGCCAATCTAACTCGCTTGCGTTCTGCTGCCACTACTTTCTGCAATGCGTATACTTAAGATCTTAATGGCGATGCCACGATGAGTGTAGTCGATTTCATCAGTGTCTGTTTGACTTGTATAATGAAGCATGTCCAATTAGGACAAAAAATTGTCCCGTTACGCATTAAAAGCCCATGGCTGACTGCAGATTTTGTCCGAAGCATCAATAGAAAGCATGAATTACATAGATTTTATGTGCGAGGCCTGTGTCACCTAAACACGTATAAAAGTTGCCGAAATGGGGTATCAAATCTAATCAAAAGAGCCAAAAAATTGTACTTTCATGATCGATTTAACTCATGTGTCTCAAATGCTAAACTTACGTGGAAGTGCATGAATAGCATTCTGCGTGGTGGTGACAGACCGGCGGGTGATATTGTTTTGAGAAATGACAACGGTACATGGATCGATTCACCAGCGGAGGTAGCGGACAAATTCAATGAATACTTTGTGACTGTGGCTGCTAGGCTTGAGACTGATATTCCCAGGTCTGGCATTGATCCTACGTCCTACTTGCACCGTCTGTGTAATTCCTTTGGTTATCTTCAGACTGATGAAAGTGAAAAAATTGGCATAATTAACTCATTTAAAACTAAATCAAGTAATATCACATCCATCCCAATCTGTGCTTACAAAGCCATGGCTAGGGGTATTTCTGCTCTTTTATCCGATCTGATTAATTTTTCAGTTACTAGGGGTGTTCTCCCGAACTGCCCTAAAATAGCTCGAGTAATTCCAATTCATAAGAAAGGATCGAAAGATTCTATTTCTAATTATGGACCAATCTCAACAATGTGCATATTGAGTAAAATTTTTGAGCGCGCTATGTACTCCAGAATGGCTAAATTTCTTTCTACTTTCCGTGTGTTATCTCCTCCTCAGTTCGGCTTCCGGGGGAATTGCTCAACGTCTGACGCGCTAAACATGTTCTGCGATTCAGTTTATTCTTTTTTGCGCAATAAGGAATATGTTATTTCGGTGTTTCTTGACTTCTCGAAGGCGTTTGATACCATTAATCATGATATACTAGTGAAGAAACTTGAGGCCCTGGGGTTTCGCTCTAATACTCTTCACTGGTTGCAGTCTTATCTAAGTGGCCGCCAGCAGTATACGTTAATTTTTCTGGTTGTTCATTTGGCCTTCGGAAAATCTGTTGTGGGGTTCCACAGGGCTTCCTTTTGGGACCTCTACTTTTCCTGATTTATATTAATGATGTGCCCAATTCTAGCGAAAATCTTAACTTGATTCACTTTGCGGATGACACAACTGTATTTGCAGTGGGTCCGGAACCAGAACCATTGAGTGAATTAGTAGATAGCCAACTAATAGAGATTGATAAACGGTTGTGCTGTAATATATGGTCCTTGAACATTGATAAAACTTCGTATCTGGTATTTTCTAACGGGGATAAGTCCATGGTTCGACAGATTTGTATTCGTGATGTACCGGTAGCACTGTCCAGGGAATGTAAATTCTTAGGAGTAGTTCTTGATGACAGACTTAGCTTTTTAAACCATATCGGAGGGGTTTGTAATAAAATAGGCAGATCTATTGGCATACTACGGAAACGGTCGCACATAATCTTGCCTCGTGTTCTGAGGATATTATATTTCTCTTTGGTTTATCAACACTTGATATATGGCATTGAGGTGTGGGGTTGTTCGAGTCGGACTCAGTTGTCTAAGCTCCGACGGCTACAGGATCGAGCAATTAAGGTTTTGTCACCTGGATATAGTAATGATGTCAATGAGATGTACCGCAGGGCCAGAATTTTCACCTTTGACCAAATTCACGAGTATTTTGTGCTCTTAACTTTCTTCAAGTCCTATAGGGAGGATAGATAGAACGAGCTACCTTGCGGGAAAACTCTCTGGGCTGGAAGTGCGTCACTGTCATTACACGCGCTTTAAAGGTGATCTTAACTTGAATATTCCCTAATTCTCTCTCGATGTATGCTCAAAATCTTTTTATATCTGTCGGTTAAACCCCTCAGGGGGATACAACTATTGTATCTATGGGAATTAGCGCTCCCAGGGGGACTATGTGAGGGCCCGAGCTAAGGGTTAGGAAGGCTTCCTTTTTGTTGAAATAACATAGGTTTTTGTTCTGTTACGGACCATCTTTTTTCGGTTCACTGCTGTCCTGTTTTTTCAACACCTACTACTTTCTTCTTCAATTTTGATCTTGTTTCCTAAACTTCTTTCTCATCTTACTGTTTCTATGCCCTTTCTGCATAGATTCCACGTTCCCTAAACTCCATACTAAATGGTGCCTTCCTCCTTCCTCTCTTTGGATCGCCTTTGTAGCGGATAGGGAGGCTTAAACTAACTAATAAACTAAACTCTGTCGGTTAAATATTGGAATAGCCTGCCTTTCTGTCTCAAATCTTTAAATAGTTGGTACGAGTTCAAGCGCGGTCTGAAGTCGAGATTGTTCAGTGGCTAGAGATTGAAATTTCACTACCTGCATTGCTCGCATTATCCCTCACTCAGCGTTCGTCTCGAGCGGCTTTTCGGAACGTTTTCGTTTAACTTGGAACAGCGCGGCCCGCATCGCGTGTGTTCATGGTTCACTTTGTTGATTTGTCACGGTAGTGTAATCACGCCCGTTCTCTTATTCACTGTAGCCAATTGGCTTGTTTCGACGTGATCTATAGCTAAATTTAAACAATATAAAAGTTTCCACTTCAGTGGGTTGCTATGAGGTTCTAATTGTATTGAGTAATTCATTTCTAATAAAATTAGTAGATAAGTCTTGAATGCTGTTTTCACCTTTTGCTACTTGTGCCCGAATAGTCTCCTAGACTAACAACGGGCTTGAAATCATGTTGTTTATTTATTATTGTTCCCGTATTTACATGTCTCTGTATTGTATAACACCGTTGTGTTAGGTTGATGTCAATAAATATTACTATTATTATTTATAAGGAAATAATCTAATTTTTCTTTTAGATATCTAAAAAACACTTAATTTAAACAAAATATCAAATAGCTACAATACTAAGCAATCAAACATTGAAGTATGTAAATTGTTTATTTTATGTAACATGTTCAAATATTGTGATTCCAAAATGTTAGGTGTATCCCTTATTTTGTTCAACCCCTGAATAGAACGCAACGAAAAAGTGAATGAAAATCAGCCAACCATTTTTCTCGTAGAAGCGAAGGAATGAGTGAGCATAATTCAGCCCTAATGCATTCTGATTGCCCGCTAAAAGTGTAGAATTGCACGCTAAGCATGAAAACTATTGTAACAGAGAGCTCAAAGAATCTTTTGAAAGATTCACGATTCAGTCCGTCAGCGTAACTGTATCGTAAACTCATTGAAATGCAGAATTAAGGATTTTTTCCAATTTTACGAAGGAAATTGTAGCCAAAAAATTTCTCTATACAGAAGGAATTATAATTGAATTGTGAACATTTTCTTTTTCGACATTTTTTTTTGCGTAAACGTTACCAGTATACTTATTCATTAAGTGATACAAAATAGGTGGTAGAAATTTAGCTTTTAACAGATTGCAAAATGAAGACGTAAGATGTAAATATTCTACACTGAAATTCAGAACCAAATTCGGGTTGGCAAAATTTGGCTAGTACTTAAAGAATGCCACGGCTAGACCAAGGGAAGGATTAGAATAGTTCCCAGCTGATGACATAGAAGCTTCTTATTACTAAAGTGAAAGATAATTTGTTTGGGACTTAATTTCTAACGTTTTATGCTGTCGTAGCGGTGCAGCTGGCAACGAAAGTTTTTCTTTCCGTTTGGCCGCCGCGTTGCAGGCCTTTTCTCCAGCCAAAATTCTCAAGTGTGACCTTATCTCAAATTAACTTCGGTCACTCGGTATCATACAACCCTACAAGGTTGCGAGATGTTCAGTACGTAAATTTAAGTTGAAGGAAAGCTCAAATTCGATGAAAGCTGTGTCCTGAGATTCAACAGGAAGCCGCGCAGTAACGCACTGTATAGCCGGGCGTGATACCGTCTTGAAAGGTTGTAGATGAGACTACAATATGGCCGGACGCCCTGCGTTGGTACCTCGGGGGTTTCAGCGCGGGTAAGGCACCCGGCCATAATGAGTGGGCAGCCAAACCCCCTACGGGGTTTGGCTGCCCAGTGTGTTTGAATGTACTGTAGTATGTACAAAATTTCAATGGCGAGACAATTGTAATCTCGAGTTGTAATTATAATCATGATCATATAATTTTCGATGTTCAAATAATGTTGATGTCCATCTTACGTGGTAAGTCGGAAAAGCCTGATACTGATTAAATTAAGTGATTTTCGATGCGAAATAGTTTCAATAACAGAAGCGCTAGCAAACCCATATTACTACTACTACTCAAATTCGATGATTTCACTAGTAAAATCGGCTCGTGACGTAGCCAAGTCGGCAGGAGGACTTTCGTAGTCAGCTGTGCCACCATTACGACCAAAAACTGTTTGAAATATGCAACTCTGAGTGCGCATTTGCAAATGAGGTCAAAAGTTTGATGCTTTCGATGTCAAGATTCTTTGGCCTTCATTATACTTATCTAATCTACTAATAAACATATTTAATTAACACGCGTAACTTACGTGGCACAGAAAAAGTTTTAGTACCTTCCGTTGAAATGGTTTCTCTTATTTACGAGGAAATACGAAAATGAGAAAGGTAAGCATACATGTCGCCAATACACAGCAGCCAATCAGAACGCAGCAAATTGTTGACAAGTTTTAAAAGCTGTGACACCTGTTGCGTAAAATGGGATATCCTGAATGGTAAAGCAAATGCTTTTATTGAAAGGAATATTTGTGCTGTATTTTTATTGAAATACTTGCCTTGGACTGGAAGTTTTTTCCCCTGAGTGGTTACCCAAGTCTCACATCACATGATTAGCACTCAAGTTGCAGGAGTCTGTAGTGGGTTGAGACGCGGGGATAAGTTAGTGTTTTTTTTTTTTTACTTTTTCTCTCTCGCCCGGGATGCCATGCAACCGACAACCTGACTGAGGGTCTTCTTCAAGCGAAATTTAAATAGTCATAGATCACCTTATCTGGCACACGTGCCGGTTGTCAATTTTGGTATTTGCTTTATGCTTGTCCTAAACGCCGAAAAAGGGCGGGCGGGCAGTAGTCATGAAGAAGAACATCATGGCACAGCTGATGTTTTAAATGAGCCATCAAAATTGTATTAATAATTTATTTCGCTAATCTGGAATGATGTCACTTAACATTCATGCATCGGCAGCTGGGTGTCGTGGAAGGAATTTTACACCGGCTGCGTGTCCGCTAATCCTCACGTAAAAATACCTGCTGATGCGTCCTACTGGACTGAAATGACTAAAATGACCTACTGGACTGTGAAGGGATATTTTCTCGGAGGACGAATTTACTTTGCTATTGTGCTATTTGGATTTTAAAATAGTCGCGAATTTTCGGGGGAAAACCTAAATTTATGTAACATTTCATATACTTAATGCATGACGCATTGTTTCGTGATTTTCTTACCGTGACGTGTAGAAGCTTGGAGTTTAATTTCGTCGGTGATTTTATATTTACGAATTACTGATCAGACTGTGTATTTTACAGAAATGATAGAGCTAGACTCCGGGAAGTTTTCGGGTTAAATGATGTTTTTAGCTTGCCCACCCTTATGAAAGTTTTAGGGAACTTCTATCAAGCAAAATGATTATCTGTTCAGTTTTCTATAAGATACGTTGATAGAAGAATGGATGTTCATATTTTGAACCGAGACCTTACAATTCGAACTCAATTTCATTATAAATCTCACGTAGCTATATATCCTCATGGTAAAAACAAAGAATTTTTCGTAACTGAGAAAGAGAATCCTGGATTTCTATGCCAAAAAGTTAAGCCGTCCTGCTTAAGAAATTGCGAGGATCTGGTTCAATGTTCAACATTCTGTTGCGTCTTTCTTGAGATGTTTTCAGCCACATCCCCCAGAGAGTTACAGCAAACTGATGGCTACTCTTGAGGAAATTGAATGAAATTTAAAATTACGGCTCTAACTTTGTTCCCTTGGAAACTTTATCGGGATTGAACTACATCAACAAAATGTGAAATTTTACAAAAATTAGTTGCCGAGTGGCACACTAGGAACGGTTGAATTTTGTTTGCAAGTTCTGGTAAACCTGCAAAGTTTTAAAAACGATTTGTCGATAGAGAAAATAAAATCGATGTTTCACTGCCACTCGTGTCTCATTTCAAGGAAACTGATCACGCTTCCACCCTATCTTAAAGCACAATAAACGAACAGAAGTGGTGGAAACAAAGAAATTTTGGAAAACATGTTATCAAAGATTATTTTGCATTTACAGTGTAATCCTGAAGTCTCCACAGAACCGATTTTTTTTCAGTATATCTGTGTAGGTTGCGGGAAATACGTCTCCTTTCAAAACATGATCTAAGACACTAAGAAGAGAATTACATCACCCACCAAATGGTGCAACTCCACCAAGATGTACGGATGGTAAGAAAGGTCAGGGTAAGGACTGTGTTCTTCAAATTTAAGCACCATAAAGTGTGTTGAGGTACACTTGAGTTTGCGGACGATAGAAGAACACTGGAGCCTTGGTTGAAAGTTTGAGCTTGACGCCAGAAGTGTGATGGCACCGTGTTTTCAGGGGTCCGGCGGTTTTTGCATTAGACTGTTTTAACTACTGCTCGGCCCTTTTTTAAATTAATAAAAATACGGTATATTTTCTAACATGCATTTTATTGCTCCATTAAACAAAACGTCCTCTCCTGTCGAGCTCGTGGCTCAAGTTTTATTCGATGTTGGCCACAGCTAAGTTATTTAAAGGTAAACAGGGTGTTCCAAAATTATGGGAACACATGTTTAGACAGGTTACTTGATGAAAAGCAGTACAAAATAGATTTTATTCAATGAAATTATAGGCAAAGCATGTGTTAACATAAATGGAAATGAATTATTCAACAGAGCCTCCGTTATTTATAACATTCTTGAGTCGTGTATAGAAAAGTTTGATAAGTGACAGTGAGCTTATCTTATGAGATTAGAGTCTATTCCCGTCGCAATTTAGCGTTCAGATCATCGAGCAATGCAAGACGAGCTTTATAGACCTTGCTCTGTGAAATGAACTGTACCGAAGAATCTAGCGTGTTTGCAGAACGTGTCTTTAAGTCTAACTTCGGGTCATTTTGGGGCTGTGTAATGGATCCAAGTCTTGTAGAAGGTTCTAGATGCACCTACAAAACACGTGCACGCGGGAGCAGTTCTGCTTCTAAGATGGAAATGTGATGGTGGTTATTAATCCTCAAAGGAGCATGACCAGACCATCACAGACAGCGTTGTTTGACATTGTTTTACTTTTTTGCCTTCCATTGGCCCAGTTGCTCCTAACTGGCAGTCTGTATGTTGGTTGAGACTTTGCGCGACCATCAGACGTTGATGGTTGATGACCAAATTGAGTTACTGGTCTTCTTCCGTGAGATGAAGAATGTGGCGACATCTGTTCACTGCCGAGTTACATGCTCTCATGAATGGCTGAAAGTTCGAAGTTCTGATCTTTCCTTTGTTTTATGGGGAGGTTATTCGTTAAAATTCGACTATTGAAGTCTGATTTACTCCTGCCTCTGCTGCAAGTTTTGTAGCGGAGTGACGAAAATTTTTTCTCAACTCTTCTTGCGTATTATTGATGAGCTGCGATGTTCGATTTTTACCTTATAGCCTCGGTCTGGTCGATTGTAAGTGCACCAGTTTCTCTGGAATATATATCAAAATTTTCCATATCGTTTCACGATGGACGTATAATTTTTTGCATGGACGAACAGTTCTCGCCTTACTTATAGAAGGATACGATAGCATTTAAAGCAAAAACTATTTACAAATGTAGTTTGTGGAATACTTCAACTCTGAAAAATATCATTAGCTTCGAAAAAACTAAGACTAAAGGATTTAACTCTGAACTATACTACTTTTTTGGGTCGCACAATTTCGTTGTCACTATTTTGTGTCACCCTGTTTTTAAACTCGAAATATGGACTGCACTGCACATCAAGTAAAATGGTGAGAAGAAAGCTTACCCAATATTACCCTTAAAATGTTAGCTTTTAACAGGAAGGGTCGGATTGTAAAAATTCTAGGAGATACACAGTGATGATTACTTCTGTCAAATGAGTGTGCAATAAATTCAATTTCCTGCATCTATTTCTGATACGACAGAAAATAGAAGTGAAGTCGAGCATGCTTGGCCAAGCTTTAGCCCTCGGCGTTAGATTAGAGTAAGAAGATGAAGAAAATGTTGTACTCACGTACGCATCTTATTGCATGTCAATAAGTTAGAGCCCTTATTTTATCGCTGGAGCTAATGAGTGCGTAGGCTTTCTTTTCGCCAGTTTCATGAGTGTCCTGTACAACACGAGGTCGTTAAAAATTGTCAGCTATGACAAAAAATTAGCTCGCTTCAACAAATCGACCAAAAACGATTAAAATGAGACATTATCGCTCTAATTGCGAATCCTTTCTTTGATGTTCATATACATTCGCAAATAAACAATAAATATAAATTAGTATATAAATGTATTTTATTATAACTCACGCGTAATATCACAGAAATTTGTGCGTAAATCATTCGAAATTTTTTAGTTCCATGCGATTCCTGTGAGACTGGTGCCATTGTTATGCCAGTAGTGTGATGTCATCGCTATGTTGCCGAGTCTAGAACCAGGCCCGGAGGTGTGGAGGCATTGGGCCAGCATCCCATGTGTTCATCACGCTAGTGGCCGCACAAAGTTTGCTACCTAGGGCATACTGCATGTGCATCATACGAGCGTAGCAGCGAAACTTTGTAAAATGGAGCAAACCAGGAGCCGCGTCAGATACTTCCGCAGGAAATTACCGAGGCGATGCATCAGCCACTGCACCAACGATCAAAAATAACGGCTCCCGAAAAAAACATGATTTTTTACATGATACGTAATCGATCAGCCATACAGACTGCACATTGTGTGCTAGGGAAGCTGTTATGCGCCGTTTCCTGTTCACTGCCTCATGGAATACTGTTCACTGCCTCATGGAATACTGTTCACTGCCTCATGGAATACTGTTCA
>JACJUY010006837.1:77375-91526 GCA_014220935.1 Platorchestia sp. MABIK
GTTCACTGCCTCATGGAATACTGTTCACTGCCTCATGGAATACTGTTCACTGCCTCATGGAATACTGTTCACTGCACCCTGCGTCGTAGAATACTGCGGCAAACCACGAGGAAGTTTGTTGATTCTTCGTTATCACTGCGATAGGTCGCTTGTAGCTTATTTTGTGAATTCACTTCCAACCTCATTGGTGAGTAACCTCTCTTCAGTTAATTTCTATATTAATTTCTTTTCTTAGTAATTTATTATGATTTGAGTGCTGATAAATTAATCAGAGTGAGTAGCAAATGAATTGAGTAAGAAATTTTAATAAAGTATAATTTCCGTTTCTGTCTGTATAAGAACTTGCCAACTAGAAGAATTCGAACGGAAAATCTAGGAATTTTTTCTAAAAATTTTAAATTCCTCACATACTCCATGATTTGCAGGGGAACATATGAGCGATTTGAAATTCATTCTTACTGGCCGTAGACTTTGAAAGATGCCGTTTTCTTACTGGTGATTGATGGTTCAAGTTGATATTTGGGGTGCTCCCAAATGAATATAAATGTGCGTGACGATGAAATTACATGAGCAGGGTGGAGGCTCATTTTAACACTGATTTTTGTTAAATAGTACTTCACACACCTTTAATATCGAGCCGAAGTCGGTGGTGCATGAACACGTGGTGTTTACAATACATGAGGGTGAGTGAAATATATCACACCTAGTGAAGGAATCAAAGCGACGTGCTGTGTGAGCTCGCCATATTCTGCCGCTAGGCAGAGGAGTTGCGGGGATGAAGCGTCACGGTGGGAGAGCGCTTTCTTAACTTGTGAAAATCCTTCAGGAGGACACAACAGTTGCAGCTGTGAGAATTAGCGCTCTTGGGGGGAAAGAGGCGAGGTCTGGAGCAAAAGGGTAGGTTAGGTAGGCCTTCTATCAGTTGAATACATTAGTATTTTGTTCTGTAACGGACCGTCTTTTTCGGTCCATTACGCTCCTTTTTTTTTCCAGCACCTTTCACTTTTCATTTTCAAATTTTGTCTCGTTTCTTAAATGTTTTTTTTAATTTTGCGATTTCTATGCGCAGGATATCATGACACATCTTGTGCATAGATTCCCCGTTTTCTTAATTTCATACTTCAGTGACTGGACATGAGTATTTGCATAATTCTACTTCTGATCTAATTTGAAAATTTCGAGCCCTGGTTTTGGAGGATTATGAAAAATGGTTTTGAAAAATTGAATAACTTTTTAACACTGTTAATTGAGGTACGCCTGCGATTTTATTCGAAATAACTTGAGGGTAGACCGCACGTCACTTAAATTCTTTTGGCTTACGCTTCGTGTGGAGGAATGAATAAAACTGGTTGTTTTCAAGTTTTGTTAATTTAACTCTCCTAGAAGATAGTTTATGTTCTTGAGATGGGCACACAAACATGATAATTGAGTCTTTTTCTGGTATTCGTTAGAGAATTAAAGTTTTTCGCTGCAGTTCCTTGTTATTCATGTTCTTTTAAGATTTTTAAAGTCTGCAGTTAGTTTACACATGTACTTTGGTATTCTTTTCATAATCGGTATTTCTATTTCCGTTTTCCTTGAAGATAAGCTTAGCTCTGTATATATTGCCTGTTTGGGAGCTGGCTAGCATTGCCAGTTGAAACCAGAACACATAGTTTGTGGGCACTTCAACGAAGTCTTACGCGAATGAAATTTTGGTTTCATCTCAGTTGAAGAGATGCTTACGATTAAGCCATGATAAGAATCCGCATCAATTGTTGTCCTCTGCATTGCCATAAAATAGTTTTAAAATGTTAAAAATTTAACAATAAATACTTCATTCATTAGAATGTTATTACAAGTTAAGATAACTCACTAATAGATGGGCATTATGTTAGCTTTTTCACATGTTACGTAATTTTTCATTTCCATCTTGGAGACAGGCAAGCAACCCTACAATTGGTTTTCTTGCCGTGACTAAAAAGTAAGACTTCTGTTCTTCTTGTTACAGTGAGGCCCATTTCACATTGAGCTAGCAAAGCAGCATCTAACAAGCTCGCATGAGCTATCTAGCAGACGGTCTGCGAGACTGGTTGGTAGGAATAGCATTTACACCTCGTATGCTGGATAAAACGTGCGAGTTCAGTGTGAAGGCAACGGCTCGTATTAGTACTGTTCCAACCTACGAATCTCACAGACCATCTGCCAGATAGCTCATGCGAGCTTGCTAGATGCTGCTTTGCTAGCTCAGTGTGAAATGGTCTTAACAAGTCTTCGTCTCTCAATTTGCAACAGGATGGCAGTGCCATGTTTTGAAAGAAGTTTTTTTAGAACTTTTAGTTGATGAATAATACCTGAAAGCTCTCAAGTGCTCGCTAAAGATATTAATTGTTGTTGTTGTTAAAGAGTCAAGAACAAACAATGTCTGACAAATGAGAAGTTGTTTCACTAAATTTTCTGGAAAGTACTTATATTTCAGGATGTCTCAGTCCACATAAGTGGCTTTCTCGCCGTGGTCGCCGTGGCACAGTGGTTAAGGGCATCGCCCTTGCATGTAGGAGTCGAGGGTTCGTATCCCGGCGCTGGCGCGGTGAATTTCCCAGTTGGGTATAAGGGAAAGCTCAAGCACAATACCCCACTCAACCCAGGTGTCAGGAATGGGTACCGGCTTTACGGGGGAACCGTCATGGTGTCCTAAATGTAGTGTTAGTTATAAGGCGTTTGAAAAACCAATGCTCAAGATCATATGTATCACGCTTGATTGGAAATAAAGCATCCTAAGATGCCGATGTTTGTTTCGCCTAACTTGGATTCTAAGCACTCGCATGCTCCGTATGATCTTTTTACTCACTATTGCTATTTTGCTGCTGCTCTAAAAACTGGACGGCTCTGCGGCAGCAGCTGCTATAGTGTTGCGAACGAGTGCCTGCACATGACGTTACCAGCCTTGCACTTCAATAAATTCTTGCTCTTACAAATGTAAATTCCTACCTGACCACGAAATTACAGGGAAAGCGGTGCATCATAAAGACTTCTGACTAAAGAAGCATATTTCCGTTTTTTTTCAGTAACTTATAACTCGACAAAAATGCGCTACTTCGAAAGTTATTTAATTTTTGAGCTTACCATGCTTCCGCGCTGAAATCAGGAGACATCAATTCTTACCTTAAACAAAACTTGTGAAAGGATAAATGATAAAAAAATAAGTGCAGCATGATAGAGTACAACGTTCAGCAAATTATGTTTAGATATTGTCTGACCTCACAGTTTTTACAAAGAGTATTTAATGTACACTAGTGTGTGGAACGAGTACTTTGAGTTTATTTGGTTCTATATCTTAGGACCGCGAGAAGTTATGTTGCTTGCCTCCTTGATTCGTGCGCTACAGAGTAGCAAGTAAGCAAAACTTTGTTTGTGCGATTGGTTGGTTACTTGACCACAGCTACGGAACTCTCGGACCCATTCTTGATTCACAAGTATTTAATACCTGTGAGTTTTACGTTGTATTCGGCGTTGTATTGAGTACAGCGCTGTGACAGCTGTTCGCGTGCCAGGACGGCGTATGAGCACCTCACAGGGCCGGTGCTGCCCAGCCTCCACTCGCCGATACAAATCGGGTTATCCCACGAGCTCTGACTGTCTGTATATTACATGCAAATTAGCGCAACATATTTATTGAATCATAAAATAATAAAATGAATTTTCTTACGGTTTTGAAATATCTTCGTTAAGAAAAGTCAGTCGACTGTTATATTTGGTAATTTTAGTTAAAATATTCATTGAAAACACCCCCGTCGTATTGAACATAACGGCACCGGCTGTTGTGTGGGCGGGCTGTGTGTGCCTGCGTGACCACTGTGTGCGGAGCTGTTGCCTTGTGCGTTTTGTGATGCTCGCTCTTCGGGGATAATAGCAATCATTTCACTCTTGTGTATACAGCCTTTCTCAACTCTGCTGCTGTCAGTTGGCCCATCTCGTTCTGAATGAAAAGTGAAATATGTGCTTGGTAACAATAACAAGGTACCTTTAAATCTATCGAAAAAGCGTAGGTTACACTATTAGAAACAGCTGAATACCAACAAAAGGTATGTGCATTGTTAGATATGTTTTAACTGCTTTTATATTAGTTTTAAGCTAGTGCGTGTATGAATTATTAGAAATCTCTGAAATTCGTCTTGGGGGAAATCGCTCTATTTCATATTTTCAAAAATCATAACACTTAGCGCAAAGGAAACTAATTTATTTTGCAATAGCACGATAAATACTGCTGATAAACTCAGAAAGCGTAATTATTGCTGTTGCCAGAACGTTTGTCGACATCGCTGAGTACGGCGCCAAAGTTGACTTGGGACGACAATAGCAGAAAAGTTGTCTGCACGCTCGAAATTGCGAGTAAAATCCACTTGTGAAAATATTATTTTTATTTTTGTAATAAGCCTTGCTGTAGCGCCTAGATCTAGAATGATGTTTTTATTGGGACGCCTTTTCGTCGCATATCTACGTGTGAAGACATACTCCTTGTGTCCGATTGTATTTTTCGTTCCTCAATAATTTCACACGAACACTGATTTTGAAATTTTACTAAAAAAAGTAGACTTAGGAACACTTTGTGAGTTTCGAACAATGATTAGAAAATAATAAGTTAGAGTTGGGAACGGTTAATTGAAGGCAGCACCATTACATAGCTTTATTTGCGCGAACAATATTTCTTATCAAGAAGAGACTGTCAGTGGAGCCCCTAGCGTGTGGGTTAAAATTTATTGATTAATTTACCAACAAAGGCGAAAATTGCTCATGTCTGAGCAGTTTTCTCCTCATAAAATTCTTTAGAAGGAAGGGTGATCACAATATGCCCTTAATGTTGTAAAGCTCGCTTCTGCTGGTGTCAAATATGGGTATTTTATTCGTGACGATGACATAGATGCTGTTTTGTTTATACTTCATCGTTAATTTCGTTTTTTTTTTTGTGCTGCTAGTATCTGACAAAAACTGCCTTCTATAGGGAGAAATATTATGTCTCTAAGTGTAGTCCCACGACGGTTATCCTCTCAAAATCAGCAGAACTTAGTTGTAAACTCCGTAGTAGTATATATAGTAGTAGGCCCAGAACAAAGTCCTGTAAAATCTTGAGGCAGAAAATTTGGCGCGTGCGGCTGTTATTCATGAAGAGTATAGTATTGGGTGTAGATATTTGGCTGGCTGAGGCAAACAACATAAAACTTCTTACCTCTATAGTCATCCTTTCCTGATCCATAATGAGGAAACGCAAGATTTACTCGCATTTTCCTCCCACATTGTCTCGATGTGAAACGAATATTTTACATGAAGGCTGATGTATCGATGAATAGCTTAATTTGTTCAGAAAGTTTTTGAGGTCAATTTCTCATAGAATAAGAAAAGCTTGGTGTAATGATATGAACAAGCGTAAAAATATACGTATAGACATTTACGAACGTTTAGATATCCTATATCATTGACGTTTTCTTACAGAATGTCTAAAATATAAAATTCTCCGCATAGGACTTTACTCGTCCGTCAAACTTTACATGTTTCATATCAAACCCCGTTCCTCATTTATGTTAACTAACGCAATTTTTATTCTTTTCTTTAGAACATTCAGTCATTGTTCAAATCAAACAAGCTGCAGGTTTTCTAGAAGGCAGGAAATGCACTGTGCTCCCAGTAACTGCCACGCTTGCCTTCTTTGCATCGCGATCAAGCTGTTCAGAAGGCCAGTTTAAATGCTGTAGTGCATTGTTCATATTATTGTTTTACAGCATGCGCTCTACGTGACAGCGCGTTGTTATGGTGAGGTGAGAAAAATCTCCGGCGGCAAGAACAGAATGGAATAGCCTTGGACACGTTACATACTCAGAAGATCGTTGGTATTGATTGCATCTTAAACAGGAACGATTACAAGGAGAGCAAGACTTGGCTGCCCAGTTAATGCCATCGTGCGTCACCGTAGCAAAAAAGCACGTATAACATAGTAATGGTTACTTCCAGACTAAACTTGTTTGACACCAGTGTAAAAAAGAATGTAAAAAGAACCAAAATATCGACGAGTTGAATTTTTGATACATCAACCCTGATCATGTTCATGAGCTAATCCGTAGGTTTAGGATAGGACGCCCAGTTACCTTAGTGAATTCATGTCTTAGAAATTGTTTGCTTAATTGACTTCTGTGAGATTATCGTCACTGGTTTTGATTCATTTTTTGTTTCTGCCATCGAGACCAATTTTTATTTTGGTTTTTGTACCGATAGTTAAGGGTAAAAAAACACGTGGTTGGATGAAACATTTTGTTTATTGAACTTTCTACTTGAACGTGATACGGAAAACTAGCAATAACAACCCTTGCAACGACCGAGCTTCCATGGATCAGCTGAACCGCAACTAACCTCGACAAAATCATTAGGGTGAGTTTGTGGTGCACTGCTGCAAGCTAGCGATGTGAGTGTGGGAATCTTCTCAAGATAACCTCGTTGTTATGCGTCTTCTTTGCGCTCACCTTGTTGCGGCTTGTAGGAGCAAAGGAACTTTTCCTGCCACATTTTTCGTTCTTCGCAGATATCACTTGTTAATAACCAGGCTATTTAGCTCTCGCTAGAGCCGCTACATTTTTGTAAAGGCATGGTGAGTTGCTACGGATGGACGATGACGAACTGCGCAGAACGATACGGTATCGGACTCCTTGTTTATTTCCGGTTCAGGCCATGGGATATTGTATGGTCTCCCAAAAATTCACAAACCTAACTTTTCTGCCAATTTTCAATTTCGGCCTATCTTTGCATCGTATAATAATCCTAGTTATAAAGTGGCCAAATTCCTTGTCCCTGTTCTTAAACCGCTGACTAGCAACGAAAATACTGTTGATAATTCTTACAGTTTTTCTACTGAAATATGCAATTTTAATGATGCAAACTCGTTTTACATGGCTTCTTTTGCCACTGAAAGCCTTTTTACCAATATTTCACTCGTAGAAACTATTGATACTTGTCTTTCTAAATTATTCACAGGTGGTTCTGGTGGGATTTTGGGGCTAACGAGGTCATATTTTAAGTCCCTTTTAGAAATGGCTGTTCATAATTCTTTTTTTCTGTTTGATGGTCGTCTTTTCCGTCAGCTGGAGGGTTTGGGAATGGGGTTGCCGTCAGGGCCTACTTTTGCTAACATCTTCATGTGTAATTACGAGAAAATTTGGTTAGACGACTATCCTGTTGATTTTAAACCAGTGTTTTATAAAAGGTACGTTGATGACACTTTTTTGATTTTCAAAGAACAAGCTCATGCATCTCAATTCCTTGATTATTTGAATTCCAAGCATAGTTTGATTAAATTTACGATGGAGGGTGAGAACAACAACAATATTCCTTTCCTTGATTGTTTGGTCAGCAGAGTGAATGGCAGATTTCAAACATCCGCTTATAGGAAAACAACGTTCTCTGGACTAGGTGTGAGTTTTTTGTTTTTTGTACCTTTACATTTAAATTGAATAGCATCAAGACGCTTTTAAACCGTGCCTTCTTGATTTCATCCAATTTTAATGTCATGCACTTTGAGTTTGAAACTCTTAAAAAAATTTTTGTTAACAATGGATATCCAGTTACTTTATTCGAGTCCCAGTTGAAGCAGTTTTTGTCCATAAAGCTTAATAGTCATCCGACCATCGATGACCCTAAAAACAAACTTTACATTTCTCTTCCATATTTCGGTGCTCAATCTGAGAAACTAAAAGAAGAGCTAAAATCTCTTGTGGTTAAATATTTCAAAATTAATTTACATTTTGTTTTTGTGAACAATTTTTCTATTAGATCATTTTTCTGTTTCAAGGAGAAACTTCCCGTTGCGATGCGATCCTCAGTTGTTTCTGAATATTGTTGTGCACAGTGTGCATCCAAGTACGTCGGTTGCACCGGTCGTACCCTAGGACAGAGGATCGTTGAGCATAGGGGAGTCAGCTACCGCACAGGATCAAGGCTAGGACAACCACCCCATTCTGCAATCCGTGTTCACGCAGACAACTGCGATTCAATAATCTCCAACAATAGTTTTTCAATCATATGGCGGGGGTCAAATTTCACTGATGTATGTATTTTAGAGTCTCTGCATATTTTAAAGGGTAGACCAGCACTAAATGATATGTCTAGTTCCTTCCCACTGTGCATTTCCATCTAATTCGTTATAGTCTCATGAACCATTGGTTTCTATAACTAATCAAATTTAATTTCATGTGTTTTTTCAGCTGATGATGGGATTTATCCCGAAACGCTCAAAATGCTTAGAATTTTATTCTTCGCTTTCAAATTTTTAATAAATTTGCGTTATCGCCAAGTAAAAGATGTGCTTTATTAGATACGGTATCAATATCAAGGAACAAAAACTGCTAGTTTATCCCAATGCTTTCACCTTTTCTTTCTATGTAGATGCTCAGGGCAGCAGGCTACGCCAATCGATTCCCTAAAAATTTTGTGCCCTCGTGATGTCACTCGAGCTAGAATTTCGCTGAGTTTCTCCGTGGTAATCGCTTTCCTGAGCGGAAGAAGTGGGTAAATCTCGAGTGGAGGAAAAAATATTCCGGCATCGTTAAAAGGTCTTTGTCAGCGACAATTTACATTGTCGGCAAATAACCATTTAGAATGTTTGTGAAACATATTATCTGCGAGTATTATAAAATTATAGGTGTATTTAAAGAAGATTCAATAACAGAGCATTTTAGTTCTCGTTCTAACTGGGTTGACAAAGCTATTGCCAAGAAAGAGTGAGAAATTTTTAGTCCCTTAACTCACTATATTTTACTGCAAATACTACGCTTCAAAATCGTTCTTCTGTTTAGAGCTTGAATTGTTGCAAATTAGCGCGAAATTCAACACAACTAACGTCTGATGAAGGAGCGAACTCTAACAGCGCTGATTGGTTTAGTACTGTTTTCGCAACTGTATTTTGTGACAGTCACCTGAGAAAAAGAGAGAAGTGAACGAGGAAAAAGAGAAAAGTGAACGAGGTACACGTTATTGAAAGTGAATCAAAAGAGGAGATTTGCCGGTAAACAATGTGCAGTTAGTAAAACTGGGGGTGGTAGTAAAACTGATTGGATGCAGCTATTGAATCATAGAGTCAATTTTACGTTGCAGGGAGTATATAACTAAGATTGAATTTTCAGTCAGTTAAATACATTGAAATGCGATTGCTTAGCGGAGTATATTGAACAATGTGAAAATTAATTTATCTATATTCATCCTTAACATATTTTTACTTTTGTACTGTTGTTTACAACAGTACATAAATAAGGTTGTAACAAAAATTCTGTCCATTTTTTCGAATGAAAATGAAAATTCACCGAATCATAGATTTATTTAATCATTAATATGATAGCCATTCTTATCATTGTCATCTTCCCATCTCTCTATAAGCTCTTTGATACCCATATCTTGAAATTATTTGGTTTTGACTCAAAAAAGGAATTAGTTTCTTTTCAACATTTTCTCCTGAACTAAGCTTTTGTCCTTTTACAGTAGATGATTCTGTAAGCTTCTAAAGAGATAGTAACATGTTGGAGCAAGATCGGGAGAACAGTCTTTGAACGGCTAAGCTGCTGGCAAGACCCTTCACAAGTTATTGTTTTATTGTCACCTAACAGCTCATAATGAACCATTCCTTTCGTGTTCCACCTCACGCACAGAAGAATTTTTTCGGGTACAGACCACGTGAGGGCTGTGGGATAGGTTTTGAACAAATGCTAAGCCACTGTCATGTAAGTTTAACGTTATTGTACAGTAGTTGAACGGGATCCATTTCTAATCTCCAGTTAAGACAATAGTCCACACGATGTTGGCGATTATTTTCTGAAAGATCGTGTGGAAGCCATTTTCCAGCCTTGGAGACATGACGAAGTCTTACACCAATTTCACGATACATGGTTGCATGGCTCCCATTAAACGCCTTGCTCAGTTTATTTTTGAAGGATCATCATCAATGACAGCCCGCAATTGCTCAGAATTGAGTCCTTTTGAGCGTCCTTCTCTCGGTTCGTCCTTAAGACTGAAGTCTTCCTTTGCGAAATGTGGAAAGCATCGTTTACAGGTGCTTTCGGTTACCACATCATTTCCTTAGGTGTTCTCGAGCGATCTTCTTATATTGCAACAATTGTCTCAAAACTAAATTTAAGAAATGCTAATGTAGTTCATTAGATGGCCACACATTTGGTATTTTTAAGCTGGATCAGTATAATTGAGCAATGATATTAAAAAGCAAGAAACGGACGAAACTTTCGTAACGACTTATAATATGAAACTGAAGAGAAAAAATAATTCGGGTTCGGAATATCTTTCATTCATCCTAAAAGTTTGCGATTCATTTGTGGAATTGTCTGAGCGCTTACTCAATACCTCGGTTGATTTTCCTAACCCTGGTGCAACGCGGTGTTTGGAAAATCTCAAGAGCAATTAACTATTTTCCAATCATTTTTTGCTGTATGATTCCTTGGCCGGACTTTCTTCTACTCTCTTTGAAGAGTGAGCATGAATCAAAATTGTAGAATTTGATAAAACGTTTCTGAGGAAGAAACCTCTTTTGCGAGACGTGTAATCTTGGGCTCATGACAAATGACAGTTATTGAGTTTGTAAATCAACGTGTCATTCCTTCGGAGCATGCCTGTCCAAAATAATATAGTTACGGTTTTTCACTTAACAGCATTGCCGAAAAAATAATTAACGTCATGATTAGAAGTTTTGGAAGGGAAATCAGTAGATGATCATTGACCAATTCAAAATCCCTACCCCAATTACAGCTCTTAATTAGTTAATTAAGAAGTATTCACTTTTCAACCCCTCAGGGGGATACAACTATTGTATCTATGGGAACTAGCGCTCCCAGGGGACAATGTGAGGGCCCTAGCTAACGGTTAGGTAGGCTTCCCTGTTGTTAAAATAACACAGGTTTTTGTTTACCAAACGCAACGAAACGCAACGAAAAGCAACGAAATACAACGCAACACAACGCAACGAAACGCAAGGAAACGCAACGCAAAGAAACGCAACGAAACGCAACGCAACGAAACGCAACGCAACGAAACAAAATGCAACGAAACAAAATGCAACGAAACAAAATGCAACGAAACAAAATGCAACGAAACAAAATGCAACGAAACAACATGCAACGAAACAACATGCAACGAAACAACATGCAACGAAACAAAATGCAACGAAACAAAATGCAACGAAACGCAATGAAACGCAACGAAACACAGTGAAACACAACGAAGCGCAACGAAACGCTGCTTACGACCTAATTTAAATGTATCAGTAATTTTGTTTTGTAACTGACTTACCTTTATTGATAAACTGTTAAATTGATATTAATATAACTATGAAAAACATCCTTTGGTAGAAATACCAAAGCGACAGCTAAATAGTCTATGACCGAAGCTGTCGTTAAATGAGTTTATTATTATTATTTTCAAGAAGCCACTGTCGATGAAGCACAAAATATTCACCTGGCCAGTAATTTGAGCCCAGCTCAGTAAGTGTCGCTGGTGTGGCCTGCAGGGCTGGACGTGACGGTGCTGGTGCGGGACTCCCGCCGCCTGGGCGCGAGCGCGTCAGGGCGCGTCACCGTCGTCGAGGGAGACGTGCTCGACCCGCGCGCAGTGGACCAGGCCGTCCAGGGGCAGGATGCTGTCGTCGTCGTCCTCGGCACCAGAAATGATCTCAGTGAGTGTGCAGAATATTACATGTTATCTGACTCTTGCATCCCTCCTCAGCACACGCTGATTGTGTCTGTCCGTGTCTGATTTCCCGACTTAACAGTCGAGTAACGCTACCTTTGCTTCCATTGCTGTTTTCTATGTCTTGCTTTGAAATGTATCCTATATTGTTTATCACTAACATATCGTTTTTCGTAATCTTCTATTCTGACACATTCCAGGGGGCATAAAATAGGTGGGTGAATCAAAACTTTCAAACTATATTCATCAATGAAATTCTTAGTCCTTCTTGAAGTGTGGGTTTTGACATTGTCATGGAGCAGGATGACTCCTTTTCTGTTCACTAACGAATGTTGTTTTTTCTAGCACAACAGTCTTCGAACGGCTAAGCTGCTGGCCAGACCCTTCAAACGCTGTTGTTTGATAGTCACCTAACAGCTCATTATAAACACTTGTACAGCAAACCCATCACTGTCCCATGGGAGAAAAAGGGACAGTTTACCAATTGTTCCAAGTAAAGGAGAAATTTCATTTGAAATAAAAGAGGATGAATGATACTGCGTCTTCATTTTAAGTTGGCTCATGACAAATCACAGTTTAACCGAATAATTTATACGATAAAGCTATGTAATAGGTGATGGTAGGCCGTTATCATTTAATGCCTAGTGTAATCAAGGTATATTTTCTTATGTGAACGATGTTCATTGTTAATCTCTTAACATGGTTCTTCCTTGCGCACGGTCTCTTGTGTGTGATCACACCTTGTGCATTACTTCCTCCTTTTCTGCAGTCCTTATGTTCATAGATGGTTCCTTCTCTATCTTCTCTTATGGTCACTTTTGTTGGGGCTAAGTAGTCTTCATGAAAGCAGCAGAGGATATTACTGTCCTCTCTCTTTGTGTTCGCGTTCAGTATGTAACCTAGAATTTCCGATCATTTTATCTAATAATCAAGCATTTGATAATTCGTAATATTGAGAGTTGGCTTAGGGTATATTTTCAATTGTTCCAATTTGCTACCTCATTCCCCTTCAAATTATAACTGAGCCTATACTCGCTTTGTCTTGCAGGCGCTACAACGGTGATGTCGGACGGTCTGCGCAACATTCTCGACTCGCTGAACACTTACAACGTGCCCAAAGTATCGGCGTGCATGTCATGTAAGTTTCAGATCCAGTGTCCAGTCGATGGATCTTCTTAAAGTATTTTTGTAGGTGCATGGAGCCCCTTTGTGACAGACTTTGGCAAAGCATTTCTCACCTTGAATTATCCAAGACTTTAATAAACGTAGAACCCAATAAAAACAGAATTCATCTGCCTTTTTCTATTCATTTTCTTATTTGTAGCTAAGGTTATTAAACAGAATAGGTTTGAAGAAACTTCTCAGTTTCATACCGAATTGCAAATTGATGCCTCCGACTTTGGCTGGTGTTTCTCGTGTGGCGTTAGATTTGTGTCATTTTCTATAGAAAAAATATTTGTGTTAATTCAACTTAATATGAAAACAAAGTATCATTAATTTTTTTACATTAGCTAAAATTTCTTCTTTATTGTATCAGTTGGAAAACTGTCCATTTATTTGCCCGGGGCAGTGGTGGATTTGCTGCACAAATATTAAAGTAGAGAATGTGTAAATGGAGTCACTACCAATTATAGTTTTTTGCAATGTTCAGTATGTCTCAATAGCATCGCTTGGGTTGGAAATGAAAGGAAAATATTTCCCAATTTATTTGATTAAAAAAGAAACAAATCATCATTTATTTATGATACAAAGAAAATATTCCCTGATTATCCAAAATAGTTGTTTCATTGTGAAAACGTAGTTACGCAGGGTTTTCGATTGATCTTACAAATTACAATTGTACTCGTACATCGACTTCTCATCACTGGTTTTTCCCCTACATCGAAACGGTGACCACACCATTTCCACGACACGAACTCTTCTACAACATAAGTAAACCCTTGCCTGTACTGACATGCGCTCGTTCCTTTACCTCCGCCACAACTGAGAACACATTCTTGGGTTTATTCATCAAAAGCCGTGAGTCGAATCCGGTGCATAAATTTCGTATGTTTTCGTAAGTGACCAATACTCCAGCTGCGATAGCATGGCGTGTTTTTAAAGGTAGACTGAAAGTTTGATACGGGACTTTGCTTGGGTGGAAGCGTGAGTAAAGTGACACAAAACTAATGCAATAGGTGATTACAGGCCCCTATTGTTTAATGACTTGTGCAATCATGGTATTATTTCTTTCGGTGAGCGATGTTCATTGTAAATTTTTCAAATAGCGAAGCTGCCATTTTCTCAGAAAATTTAAATGCCAATTTGAATGTGAATAATACAGGGTGTTTCAAAAATACACGGCATAATTTCAGGTATGTATTTCCCACATGTAGACAATCAAAATAGTTCATTACAACATATGTCCGGAAATGCTTCATTTCCGAGTTATGGCCTTCACAACAT